>RWJK01000528.1:0-13718 GCA_004335835.1 Scenedesmus sp. ARA3
GCGGTCTTCCAGCTGCCGCGCTGCGCGGGCATGTTCTCGCTCAGGTTGAGGTTCTTGGCTCCCTTGTACTGCTCAGGCACGGATGAGCCGGTGGAGCCTGCCAGCTCAGCACCTGCCAGGTAGGCATCAGCCAGCTGCACGCGCTTCACGTTGTCCTGCTCTCCCACCAGGGACTTGCCGTAGTGCATGAGCACGTCCAGGCTCATGGCGGGCTTCTCAAACTTCACCTTGCCCTCCTTGGAGTTGATCAGGCGCTTGTTGAGGTTCTCGTGGCCGATCTGCGCCACAAACTCGCGCACCTGCGGCGATAGGAATGAGGCAGCGCGGCAGCAGGGGGCGAGATGTCAGCACATGGTTTAACCACACTCAACAAGTATGTGACGTGAGCAGCAGAAGGACAGACCTGTTGGCAAGTCGCACATATAAATCAAGGTGGTTTAATACAGGCATAAAGCAGGCCGCATGTGAAATGCAGCTGCTGACCTGCGTAGTACTGCACTGCTGCAACATGCTCGCCAGCAGCACCAACTCAATGCACAGCAGCCACAGCCTGCCGCCGCGCACCTTGTCGTCATACACGCTAACAGCATACAACTAAAAACACAAACTTGATAAATATCAGTCATTTTGACAGCCGCGCCGCACCTTGTCGTCGTACACGCGTGCGCGCAGTGCTCCGAAGAAGTCGATGGACTGCCCGGGGAAGGCATCCACCAGCTGCTCCACCTGGCCCCTGTTGAGGTTGTCCTCGGCAAAGATGCCCATGCACACGCCCACGCGGTCCTCGCGGGTGGGGTTCCAGTAGTACTTCTCCATGCGGCCGTCACGGATGAGGGGCGCGTACAGGGTGGAGAAGTCGTTACCTGGGGGCAGGAGGGGAAACAGCAGCAGCAGGGTGGTTTTTTTGAGGCCGGATGGGGTGAGATGGTGGCAGCAGTGCTTTTAATGGACAGCAGGATGCTGCAGGGGCTGCATGGCAATCTTACTTCAGCTGGCAGCTGCAGCATGCTGCAAGGCTGCGCAATTGCTGTCGGCCGCCGCTGCTGGCGCTGTTGCACAGCAAGGTTGGCAGCTGCCCGATGCCAGCATTAGGGCTTCTTTGTCAGCAATGTATGATCATCCAATCAAAGCGCACCTGTGCAGACGATGGGCACGCGGGGAATCTCCTCGTTCTTGTACACGCCTGGCAGCTGCACGTTGGTGGGGTTGTCGGCGATGTTCATCAGCGTGGCGTTGACCATCTGGTTGTTGACCGTGTACTGGGTGGACAGGCCGAAGCGGCCTGCTCCCGCGTCCAGGTCGTTGATGAACAGGCAGCACATCTTGCCCTTCTTGATCATGTCAGACGCCTCCCTGAGCAGAGGCAGCGGCAGCACAGGATACAGTGCGCAAGTACTTGTGAGTACTGCTGCACAACACCACATGCATATAGACGCTTTACATGTCCAGCATGCATAGCAGGTTTTCATGATGCTCTGCAGCACAGGCACAGCCATCTGCCGTCATCACACAGCAGCAACAGCAGCAGCACCAACTCTGGTGCCAACAACTTACAACTGCGACTTGCAGCAGCAAATCACGAACAGCAGCGCAAGCCGCACCTGTAGCACTGGCGGAGGAGCTTGGCTGGCTCTGCTGCATGCTATCCATGCACGGTCACACACACATGCATCAGTTTGCCATCACCAGACCTCAGCGCAAGCCGCACCTGTAGCGCTGGCGGAGCAGCTTGGCTGGCTCTCCTGCGTTGCCAGACTCCAGCTCACCAGCGGACATCACGATGGGGGTGATGCCCAGCTTCTTGAAGGCAAGCATGCACTGGAAGGTCTTACCCTGTGGGTTGAACAGAACCAAAGTTGCAGCCGACAGAGCAGTGGTGAGCCGGCGCGCCGTGAAGGACACAGCAGCTGCTTAGCTGCAAGTATGCTTGCGGCCAGCAGCAGCACACAGCCACCGGCGTACGCTGCCTGCTTGCAAGAAGCGGCACAAAATGCAGTGGCAGGGTGCCGCAAAGGAAGCACATGCACTAGCATCCTGGAAGTACTTGTGCACTGGCAGGCTAAGCACTGCAGCTGCAAGCTGCTGCCAGCACCACAGCACTCAGCAAGCAATGCATATTGAACCCCAAGCCGCTAGTACCCCAGGCCGCACCTGTCCCTTGCCTCCCCAGATACCCAGGATGAGGGGCACCTTGATCTTGGGCAGGTTCATGAAGTTCTTGGCGATGTGGATGGACAGCTTGTCCAGGAAGGAGGGGGAGATGTAGAAGCCTGCGGGAAGGACAGAGAGCAGCAGCAGCAGGGGCGACAGTCAGCACAGGCCAGCCTCCATTCACCACACGCCGTACGCAACAGGCGTAACCCAGAGTGCCAATGCCACGCCGCTTCAGCAGCACAGATGAGGCACGCAACAAGTCAGCAGGGAGCCACACAAGATATGCCCAGCACCCCCTGCCCAGCAGCCTTGCAAGTATCCCTGCTCACCGTCCTCCACGTTGTTGAAGGTGCGCTGCGCCTGGCTGATGTAGTCGGAGCTGGCCATGATGGCGTTCTGGGTGCCGGCGGTGCCGCCCCAGCCCTGGAACAGCTCGTCAACCATGCCGCGGCCGCGGGCAATGTCTTGCTGCAGGGGTGGATTGGAAATAGATGAAAGCATAGATAAAAGCAAAGACATGAGGTCAGGCGAGAAGCATGAGAGAAGGCATGTGGCTGGCAGCGGTGTCATGTGGGAGCCAGATTACTGCACGTGTGTGTGGGCAAGCAGAAGCAGCTGCTGTTGCTGCATGTAGGCATGCTTGCAGGAAACTAAGCACTGTAGGATTGCTGCAACGAGCCCTTTAGCATGTTGCATGGCAGTGAAACCCTGCTGTGTGCTGCATGAAAGTTGCAGGAAGCTAGGCAGAGCTTGTGCAGCGCCCATTGCTGTTTGCAACTGCAGTATATGCTTGCCTGGTCGTCACTGACATCGTTGCCAGCATCCATGCCGGCCCAGCGACCCTTCTGGGCCTTGCTTGCGTGTGCGACATGAGACTGGCGGGGAGCAGCCTGCAGGAGCACGCAATACGCAGCAGCGTCGCATCCAGCTTCGCATAGAGACAGGCCGGCTACATGTGCAACTGCCTCGCTGCTGAATGATTCTGCTGCCTCGTTGATCCGGATAGGCAACTGCGAAGTGGAGGAGGATAATTGTGCTAGCTGCCTGCATTGCCTAAGCTTCAAAGCTGAAAATTGAGCTTCCGGATTGGCGTCTCACCGTAGAGCGAGTGCTGGGGGACACTCCACTCTTGGCGGTGCTGCAGAAAGACAACTATACATTAGCTACGGCCCAATTGCGCAGGCTGGCTTGCCAATGCATGCTACAAAAAATACCTGGCGTTCTTAAGTGTGAGCTGCATGTTGCTGGGGCTGATCGTGAGAATGTGCGTTGATTGAGATAAGCCGGACGTGAACTTTTTGATTCGTGGAGCAGGCGAGGCTGGGGGACCTCTCTAGAAGCTCTGGGGGGATGCTGACCTGGTTGCGGCACTCAGCTATAAGCGCTAGTGGCATTGTAGAGTTGGAGGAATGCTTGCACGTTAATGACAGGGTGAGTATCAGGCTCAATAACCACGAGGCACAACAAAATACAATGCACTGGATCAACATTATTTGGAACTGCAGTATCGGAGGCTGAACGGGCAACTGCTGGTGTATTTAGGAAAGCGACTCCTAGACCGGCTCGAAAGTACGTGACTGCTTTGCAATCCAGTGCGATGCACAGGATACTGGTTCAAATACAATGATTCATAGAAATTAGAGGTTAATACTCATTGCGTCGTATGGATCGGCTGCAGGCGATGTAGAGCATGTTTGTGGTGGGAAAAGGTGCGGGGGCTGCACCTGGGGGTGCACTTGAGGGCTTATCACGATGTGCACCTGCAACCAAACGAACTGGTCTGTGCACAACGTCATCATTCTGCTGCTTGTGCAATTCAACCGCTATACACTGCGGTGGACTGGCATCATCACCATGGAACCTGCCTTTGCGCTTTGCGGCAATCTGAACTTTCCTGCTCACTGAAGCACGCTGGGTGGCTCAGTCAGCCCCACTACGTCCCGACTGCAAAGACATGCGACTCCAAGATTTACGGAATTTATTCAACGTCATATGTACCTCCTCTGGGCTGCCTGTCTGGATGCATGGCATGCACGCCCGACACCAGCGGTGCTCAAAAAGGATGAATTTATACGGCTGTGTCTTGCCGGCTGGCGGCCGCCAACACCCCGTACACCGTAGGATGTCAGTCATTGTGAGGCAAGATAAATACTCTTGGGGCTTCTCAATATGGCATGTGTTGAATGGTGCTGCTGGAATGCGCCCGGCACCCCTGGGCAAGGCCAGCCTGGCGGCCCGGCTTCGAAAGCACTGCAGACGGCAAGGCATGCCTGATCAGCTGCCAGCTGAGCCAGTGGCATGGGACCTGTGACAGGACCCGCCGCCCCAGAGGCCACGGATAGATAGACATCACTTGCAGTGCTGGCCCAGCCGGGCCTGACAGGAGCCTCTTGCCAGGAGGGCGTGTGCATGCTTGCCAAGCAAACAGTGTTTCAGCACTGTTTTTTTTACCAGGGGGCGAAATTTATACATAATTGTTTCAGCACTGTTACCTTCAACGCTGTGCAGCCTAGTATGCTGACGGGCATTTAGGCAGTAGAATGGTGGCAGCTGCTGACATGGAAGCTGGCTGGCCACCTGCAGGTTGCTTCAAGTGTGCTGTTGCATCTGCCCTTCAGCTGGCAGCAGCAGCATAAACTGCATCCTGATCAGCTGGCAGTCTGGCTGCGGCGTTTCACAAGCCACCGCAAGCAAAGCAGTACATAGTGCAGCTGCTGCACGCGGAGGCCGCGTGCGCTCACCAGCCGTAGTGGCTTTTTTTCATTTGTTTGCACCAGCCGTAGTGACTTGCACACCTGCTCCTCATAACGTCTACACCGCCGCCAGCACGCCAGCTGGCTCCTTGTGTTTGCTCAAAGTACGGCGTGAGCTGTGGCTGCAGGAGCCTTGCTGACGCGGCTCAACGTCTGCAGGGCGTCTGCAGTGGGCAGCCGCCAGCAATGCCAGGCTACTGTAGTACATGCTTTCGTGCATCAGATAGTGCAGGTTGACTAGCAAGGATTATGCCTGAATCATTCACTGCCAAACTTTTTAGGTATGAGAGAAGTGGTGAGCATTGGTGCTGAGGTGCTGCTTGCAAAGATCTGCCGCAGCTGCCCCAGCAATAGCCATGACATGCTGGCTCACTGTACCGGACTCATGAGATCAGGTTCATTACACACTCAACCCGTGGAGTACAGTTCCTGTATGGCAGCACGTTACAGCCAGCTCAACAAAAGCACAGCCTATCCATTCTAACTTCTGTCTTCGTCACAGATAAGTTTGAGCTCACGCAGCTGCACATGCGGCTTCATCATTCAGGCACTGCTGGTGTCCAGCCCAGCCTGGCTGGATTGGCTCAGGAAGCACCATCATCACAGCAAGAAGCAGACGCAAATGGAAGTGCGCTTGTAAAGCGTACTGTTGCGAGGTATGAGCTCTTCAACGTGTTCCCAGTCGGAGCTGACGTTCTGAGCACGAACGAGGGCTCTGACAACCCTGGCATCACTTGACCTTACGCTTCAGGTTGATACTGTCAGATCAGGCGTGTAGCACACTTCTTACGTCTATGTGGGTCTTTCAGTGTGCTCTTAGTCAGGCGCACACGATCGTCACCATCAAAAAGCCCCAGCTCGTCTTTTTGCCCCTACGTCTGGACTTAAACAGTGCAACACAGTCTATAAACGTCTGAAACACGTCTAGCACGGGCGTTGGGCTCATGGCTGCTTCTTGCTGAGGCCACAGCAGGAGCAACAGCAGGTGGGTGTTCATACGCAGACCCGTGAAGCTGTTTTGGTGCATCTGTCCGCAACACGCTGGTCTAGCCGATCACTTCATGATTTCCTGCCTGATCACTGCGTGGACACACTCCCTGCATGCCTGCCGGCTTCCTGTCCTGCTCCTTTGCTGTCCGCAGTACTGCCTGACCGCCAGCAGCATCAGAATCTGCTTCGCGCAGCGCGCCAGCGCATCAGCAGCAGGCAGCAGCAGCCGCAGCAGCAGCCATGGTGTACTGGCTGGTGTCGCTGCCCCTGCTGAAGGGCAGGCGGGACCACACCTGGGAGCTGCTGCAGGAAAAGACCAGCTACGGCCAGCAGCTCTCCAGCAACGCAAAGCTGGAGGTTCCAGAGCTGCGCGTGGGCACCATAGACACGCTGCTGGCACACAGCGATGACCTGGCCAAGATGACCATCGGCACTGAGGCCATCGTGTCCAAGATTAGGCGCACCATCACAGACATAGCTGGCCCGGGGGCTGTTGCAAGCCTCAAGGTGGAGAACTTGCCTGTGGAGTCATACCTCACTCGCTTCAGGTGGGCCAAGGCGTGGAGCAGCAGCAGCAGAAGCAGCAGCGGTATCCCTGCATGGTGGTTGCGTTCATGTGTATGCTTGTCGCGGTACAATTGCAGCAGCATCGGCACCATCACTGGCACAGAGCAGCAGTGGGCCAAGCACAGGAGCTGCAGAGGAGCTGCTGTGCGCTGCCGTTGTAGTGGTAGGGCCTCACGCAGCAGCAGCTGTGCCTGGCAGGCAACGGTGCTGTAGAGCTTGTCAGCACAGCTTGTGCTACAGATGCCCCAGCAGGCGCGGTGTGCGGCACCCTGCTTGCAGTACCGCAGCTTGCAGGATTAGGCTAGGCATAAGCAGCAACACAGCAACAGCGCACAGCACCGCATGCCAGACCTCAGCAGGGCAGCCAGAGCCACGCGCCTGGCGGGCCCAGGTGGTGCTCTGCGCTACAGGCAGCAGCGGCAGCAGCAGCATGCGCGTGCGTGCGTGTGTGTGCCAGCAGAGGTCATGCGGCATTGCCAGCGTCCTCACTGGCCGTTGCCAGCACTGCCAGCACTGCCAGCACAGCAGCAGCACACTGGCAGGCGGTGCTCAGCTGGCAGCGTTCGCCAGGTCATTGTGTGCACCTTGCAGCTCTCTCTGTGCATGCACTGTGTGCTGTGCTGAGCCACCTGGACCGCTATGCCCACTGTGCACCATGCGACTCTGTGCCGTCCTTCCACCTGCCGCCTGCCTCCCACACACCTGTGCTGAGTCGCATGCCCTCTGTGCTGTGCACCCTGTGCTGTGCACGCCACGCCACGCCTGCAACTCTGTATATGTCAACAGCATACACTCCACGTGCCTGCCTGCCTGCCTGCCTGCCTGCTTCACTCCTTGCCACCAGGTGGGACGAGCCCAAGTTCCCGCTGCGGCGCCCTGTGAAGGAGACGCTGGAGAAGATCACGGAGATCATGGCACACCTGGAGGACGACCTCAAGGTGGGCCGATGCGCAAGCATATCAGCAGGCTGCGCAGCTGGCCGGCTGGAGGCACACTAAAGACGCACTGCATATTGCATAATGTACATGGGGGGTTCGGGGCAAGCATATCAGCAGGCACATGAAGCACGGCAGCGGTCAGCTGCACGCAGCACCCGGCCGCGGTGAAGTGTTCCCAGCACTCGCCTCCTGCAGGCTTTGTGAGAGGCAGAGGCAGCAGGGGACTTGCAGGCAGCAGGGGACTTGCAGGACCAGCCATGCTTGTGTCGCCTGCGCTGCCCATATCTTTGCCTGCCTGCTGCTGCCGCCTCACTGTGGGCCATGCTGCCGTGCTGGCTGCTTTGCTGCCGTGCTGCTGCTGCCTGCAGGTCAAGGTGGCGGAGTACAACACTGTGAAGGGCCAGATCAGCGCCGCGCTGCGCAAGGCGGGCGGCAGCCTGGCGGTGCGCGACATCAGCGGCGTGGTGACGCCGGGCAGCGTGGTGGACAGCGAGAACCTGGCCACGCTGTTTGTGGTGGTGTCCAAGTACAGCGTGAAGGAGTGGGAGGCCTGCTACGAGAAGCTGTGCGACTTCGTGGTGCGTGGGTGCAGCTGCTGTCTGTTATATTTTGAGTGGTGGGGGAGGGGGTGCTGTGTGTTACAGACGTGTGCGACTTCGTGGTGCGTGGCTGTAGCTGTCATCTTTGTGGTTGAGAGGGGCCTGCTTAGTGTTGCAATCTGGCGTGTGCGACGCCGTAGTGTGTTCTGGCTGAAAGGTCGTAGTGCGTTGCGGCTAAAAGATCGGCAGGTGGCAGGGCAGAGGTACACTGTGGGCTGTGGGGGTAGCTGATGTTTTGCGCAGTGTAGCATTGCACGCGCAGGGGTGCGGTGCATGGGCTGCATGCAGCAGAATTTGCGGCGTGTTATGCTTGGCACAGTTGCAGCCCCTGGCCTGCTTAAGTTGTGCTTGCGAGCAATTTGTGTGACCATGCTGGTTGTGCGCTGCCTGTGCCTCCTGTTCTCGAACTCGTGCAGGTGCCGCGCAGCAGCAAGCACGTGACGGAGGACCAGGACTACGTGCTGATGAGTGTGGTGCTGTTCAGGCGCGTGGTGGATGACTTCAAGACGGCGGCGCGCGTGCGCGGCTTCCAGGTAGGACGCGCTCGAGGCATGTTGTTACCAAGGGGAATGCCGGGGACGTCGCGCATGTGGGGGTTGTTTGTTGAATTCAGGGACTGGTGGGTGGGCAGGTGGCGGCGCGCAGCGGCATGAGGGTTGTTGAGCGGCATGCGGGGGAACTGAGTAGGACAGCGGGGAGTTGGTTGGCACAAGGCGGACTGAGCGGTACGGAGGGGGGGGGGGCGCTTGGTGCTGCATGGAAAGGGGGTGCTGCCGGCCTTGCAGGAATGGCTGGGCTTGGGTAGCAGCGCTGACATGTACTGGGTTTGCCATGGGCAGCATAAACCGGGTAGATAGGCACATTTGCAGGATGTGCTGGCACGGCCGGCTGCTATGCAGCTGCGCCTGGCTGTATATCGTGTTATTAGTGACCAGCGTTTCACACAACCACATGCGTCTGCTGCTGCTGCTGCTGTTGGCTGCTGCCGGGCAGGTCAAAGAGTACGTGCCTCCTGCCCCGGAGGCTGTGAATGCGCCGCCCAGTGAGCTGCCGCTGGCGCAGCTGCGGGCTGAGGGGCAGGCCAAGCAGGCGGCGCTGGAGGCGTGGGCGCGCACCGCATACGGGGAGGTGGGTGGAGGGTGGGGCGTGCAGGGGTGGCTGGCCTGCTGGGCACTCACCGCAGCGGCGGGTGGAGGGGTGCAATTGCATGGTTGCATGGATGGCAGCAGAGGCTGAGTGACCATGATGTTGTGCACAGTGCAGTGCGCAGGTTGCGTTGGGCATAGGTGCAGCAGCAGCAGCAGCAGCAGCACAGCGCAGAATGAGCATTTACAGTTGTGGGCATCCTCTGTAGCAAGCAAGCTTTCTCGCTGCCTGCGCAGCCGATGACGGGGCGGGCTTGAGGACGGCAGAGGGACTGTCAGCTGCAGGGCTTGGTAACCGTGCTGGTGATAGCTTTTCTTCTCTGGAATCCTGTGTTCCTGTTTGCTTTACTACGTTTACCGCTGAACGTTGTCTACTGCCGCGACACCTTTCTGTATCAACGGCTGCCGCCTGCAGGCATTTGGCTGCTACATTTACACCAGCGTCACCTGGTTGTTCGTGTACTGGGTTATGTTTCAACACGTTGCTGCACTTCTGCATGTGTGCACACGTGCGTCCGCAGGCGTTTGGCTGCTACATGCACATGAGCGTCATCCGGCTGTTTGTGGAGTCCATCCTGCGCTACGGGCTGCCGCCGCAGTTCCAGGCCGCGGTGGTCAAGCCGCTGCCCAAGATGGAGGCACGGCTGCGCACCGCGCTGGCAGCCAACTTCGGCACGGGTAAGGGCGGGGGTAGCTGTGCTGGTGATGTTAACTTTTGGCGTTGTGGTGATGTAATGATGTGATTGTGAGGGCTGCTGCTGTGGCGCTGCGATTGTCAGTGCCATGGAGGACAGATGGGCAGTGGGTGCTTGATGCTGTGCTGCATGCGGATATGTGCTTACGTCATCTCTGGGTGACATGGCTGCTGCTGTTGCGCATGGAGCAGGTGCAATGGGTGCTGAAACTTGCATGTATAGCAGCCAAGCATGTGTGTCGCCATCTGGTGTTTGCAGACTATTATGCTACAGGTGCAGGTCCAGCACATCACCATAAAGCCGGCCATGGTCTTGCAGGAAATCTTCGAGTGCAAGTTGCCTGGCAGCGCAGACGTACAGTCTGCACCAGCTGTCAGGCTGCAAGCCATTGTTGCTGATGTTGTTGTGCATGCTCTGCCTGCGATGGCCTGCTGCTGCTGCTGCCCCTGCAGACGTGGCGTACTGGAAGGACGACGGCAACACAGCAGCGGGCGCACTCTCCAGCGAGATTGACCAGTACCCATACGTGTCGCTGTCAGTGCACACGGACTAGCAGCTGCAGCTGGAGGCGCATTGATATTGGTTGTCGGCGGTGTTCCTGTAGCAGGCAGTGGGGCAGCAACTGGGCTGCACAGCCACATGTGGACACCAGAGGGGCGTGCAGCCGGCAGCGCACGCGCTGCAACTAGTGCGGGGCGTTGCAGGCTTGGGTGTAAGTGCAGTGGCAGGGCTCACGCAACACGATTTGTTTACGCAAGGCAGCGGCTGTCACGCGGTGTTGATTCTTTCACTTGTAGCGGGCCTTTTGTCACTTTGCTGAGGCACCGCTCTGGCCTGGGGGCAGGGTCAGCAGGTCTACTTCCACTTCGTTGAAAGAGCCTGGTACCTATTCGAGATGGAAATCCTGTAAGCACCTACAATTATTATTGCCACTACCTTGCACGCTATAAGCATTGCGCTTCACATGTGGGCCTCCATGCATCTGCGCAGCATGGACTAAAGCAGTGTTTTAGTTTGCAGAGAGCTGTTAACAGAGAGTTTGTAAAGCTGTAAACATGGAGCTGTGTTTGAACAGTTAGTGAGATCTCTCTCTCCCTGGTAACCAGATCCGATGGACTGCAGTTTGCGGTGTGGTGCAACCCAGTACGCAGCCCCCAGGCACGGCTGCAGTTTCCGAAACCCATGAGCCAGTGCATGTCCTGGCAGCAGCAACAGCTGTGCTGAACGCACTGGAGTCACCCATACGGCAGCTTCAGCAATACCTGTACCAGTGAATTGTTGTTGTTGTGCTGCTTGTTATATCTTCACTTGCTGGGTTGCAGGGCTGCTGCATCTCGAAATTTTGCTGCCACAGCATTGCAGATGCAGTTGCTCCCAACCATCAGCACCAGGCCACCCGTCTAGCTGGGAACGTAAACTCTTCCGAGTAGCAGATTAAAAGTTATCTGCTGCTACAGGCGCGCCGACCGACAGCAGTCGTATTGTTGTACTACTTTCGGCGTGCTGGCTCATCTGGTCTGGGGATGACCGGCTCCTTTGACCTTCTTGCGCTTGGCGGCATGGCACAATACAGGTAACGATCGTTCTATTCGATATTTGTGACACGTATTGTGTTATAAAAGTCTGTTTCAGCTCCGCAGCAAGGTGTAATCGTGATGGGAGTCACCCGTTGGGATCGGGTCAAGCAGCCTCCCGGCCACATCCAAGCATGCATAGTAGTATTATCAAAGTATTGGTATGACAAAGAAGGTGATCGAGGCACGCATCGTCGCTTAGGGGCAATGTGACAGCCCTACCACTACTCCTAAGTTCCTACAATCACCCACAGCCCTACACGAGGACGCTAGCGCGCTTAAATAGGTCGGCTCCTCACTGAGTATTGCAACTGCACTTCATCTCACTCCTCCGGGTCCCCCAGCCCGATCAATTGCACTCAGGCTAATTCACGCCTCGTCCCCCGATCCTTTAGCTCGCAGCTCCACCAGCAAGCAGACATGGCACTCCAGATGCAGAGGAAGGCAGCCCTTTCCACCAGGTCAGCTGCCTGCTTGAATTGGCCATTGGCGAACTTCTCACATGCACAGCAGCATCGCAGCACAGTGTAGCAGAGCCTGACTCCACGATCCTATATTGCCTGCAGGTCCGCAGCCCCCACTCGCGGCCTGGTCGTGGCTCGCTACTCACAGGTGAGCAGCGCTTCGCTCCAATCCTGCCTAGCTGTCTAGCCGCGCACGCTGCAGCGGGAGCGCACGCAGCAAGCATCCGGCAGCCCGCACTGCACGCACAGCAGCAGATTAGCTCCTATGCACACGCATTGGCAGTCTTCATGTGTAGTGGCCGTGCTTAGCAGTTGTGCCAACCGCCTGAACAGCTTGCTGAGCAGGCATGTCCCACTGTTGTATCATGATCTTGTTGATACTAGTCACAGTGCTGCTACACAGCTTGCTTGCTTCATACAACAGAACATGTAGTGGCATTATGCAGCAGTGTGCTGCCCAAACGGCTTCAAGTCACATCAAGTCTCATCCAAGTGCAGCTGTGCTGTGACATGCTGTGCAGCTGTGACATGCTGTGCAGCTGTGCATGTCACAACATGTGACAACAATCATGGAGCAGCTGCTCACATACGGTACTATGTGCTGTGTCTGACACGCCGCTGCTGCTGTTTCCTGCTGCTGCCGCAGACCCTGAGCGCCAGCGACCTGGCTGCCTTCAAGATTGCCGACCTGGTGGAGATTGGTGCCAAGAAGGGCGTCAACGGCGGCCGCAATGCCACCCGTGACAGCCTGACCAGCGCCATCCTGAGGGCCGGCGTGACTGCTGCCGACCTGACGAAGGGCCAGGCCGCTGAGCTCAAGGCCAGGGGCGGCTCCTCCGGCAGCGCTGCCAGCGCGCCTGCTGCCGGCGGCCGCTTCTCCAGCTACGGCAGCAGCAGCGGCAGCAGCACCCCCAGCCACAGCCGCTCCGCTGGTGCCTCCAGCGGCGGCGCCACCCTCAGCGCTGGCGACCTGTCTGCCTTCAAGATCGCCGACCTGGTGGAGATCGCCGCCAAGAAGGGCGTCAACGGCGGCCGCAACGCCACGCGCGACAGCCTGGTCAGCGCCATGGTGCAGGCTGGCGTGTCCCTGAGCGACCTGTCCCGCGGCCAGCTGGTGGACCTCGGCATCAAGCTGGGCAAGGCCGGCCTCAGCCGCGACATCAACGCCGCCCGCGCTGAGCTGTCCGCCCTCATCGGCGGCTCCGGCTCATCGCCCGCCAGCTGGCGCTCAACCCCCGCGCCCGCTGCTGCATCTGGCGACCGCTTTGCCAACTACAGCCGCAGCTCCGGCTCCGCCCCCGCTGCCCGCGCCGGCGCTGCTGGCAGCTCTGGCGCCAAGCTGAGCGCGGCTGACCTGTCCGTGCTGCGCATCGATGACCTGCGCGATCTGGTGGCCAAGACCGGCGCTCAGCTGCCCCGCGAGCCCACCAAGGACGGCGTGATCAGCGCTCTGCTGGCCAAGGGCGTGTCCCTGAACGAGTGCACTCGCGGTGAGTGGTGTGGGCTGGTGTGCGACTCTGCCTGCTGCTGCTGTGCTAATGTTTCGTACTGCAGGAGTTTGCCGGAATGTTTGTGCTACCTGCAGGATGTGCGTTGCAGTTTGCAGGAAATGTTGTCAGCTTGCAGGAAGTGCAATGTAGCTGTGCCGCTTGCTTCACAGCTTGCAGGATATGGTGATCAGCTTGCAGGAAGTGGTGTACAGCTTGCAGGAACTGTTCTGCAGGTTGCAGGAAGCAGCAGTGCCAACACCCTTGAGGCCGCACCGTTGCTAACTTGCGTACGCTGCGCTGTCTTGCCTCTGCCTGCAGGCATGCTGGTTGACCTGGCCACCAAGCTGGG
>RWJK01000529.1:0-20876 GCA_004335835.1 Scenedesmus sp. ARA3
GCAGCAGCAGCAGCAGCAGCAGCAGCAGCAGCAGCAGCAGCAGCAGCAGCAGCAGCAGGCAACTAGGCATCGTAATACAACGAGATGCACGCAATGCATATGTGCACATTGCATCCTTTGGATGCACGCTGATGTCATTCTCCACCTTGCCATTGCCTTGCAGCGTCGGCGGCAGCAGCAGCAGCAGCAGCAGCAGCAGCAGGCAGGCAGGCAGGCAGGCAGGCAGCAACGCAGGAACGCAGGCAAGCAGGCAGGCAGGCAGGCAGGCACAAAATCCCCTGGCACTCCTGCACAGCTGTGTCAGTGGTGCGGTCGACCACCCGCAGCAGCGCCGGCCTGCCTTATATCAAACTGGTGCTATCTGTACACAACTGCTTTCCGGGTCGCTGCGCTGCCTTTCAGCAAATTGGTACCGCCGCGTTGCTGGTGCAGTTGACCACGCGCAGCAGTGCCAGCCTGCCTTACAACACACCACTCTTACTATTCTTATTTTGTGTAACTGCTCTGCCATCCCGCCCACCTGCACGGCCGTGTTGGTGGTGCAGTTGACCACGCGCAGCAGTGCCAGCCGCCCCGCCAGCAGCAGCAGCGGGTCGCGGCTGGCCCTGTCAAAGGTCCACTTGCAGCAGAAAAACTCCTCCTCCTCCTGGCAGCAGCAGCAGCAGCAGCAGCACGCAGACGCGCCGCAAGGCACACCAAAAACAAGAAACAATTAAGGAACAGCCGCTTGTACCAACTTGTCCTTCAAGTGGCGCTGCTGTGGCTGCTGCAGCAGCTATTGGGGCGCCACTGCAGCAGCAGCTGCTGCTGGTGGTGGTGCAGTAGACAACAAAACACTCGTTGCATGCTTTGCCCCGCCCTGCGCACCCACTCGTCCACATTCTGCTGCTGCTGCTGGTGCTGCTGCTGCTGCTGCTGCTGCGCACCTCATCGTTGAGGCGCTGTGTGTGATCGTCCACATAAGCCTGCAGCACCTCGATGCGGCCCTGCGGGTGGCAGCGGTACACCGTGGCCTGCAGGACAGCACAGCACAGCACAGGACAGCAAAGTAGAACCAGGATGACGAAACACACCAGGGAAACAATAGTAGTGGTTGCATAACAAAGTGACATCTCTGACAGGAGTTTGCTATGTAAGTAGTTGCAGTGAAAACAGTACAGTATGGACAGCGCAGCAGCACTTGCATACAGGTGCTTGAGCATGGTTAGCAACAGCTGCGCTAGCGAAGTGTTGCAAAGCTGATTGCAGGGCTGTGCATAGTACGCCTGCAGCAAATGCCCATCAGGAGTACTGGATGCTCCATATGATCAGCAGATTGCTTCCAGGGGCAAAGCATGGTGTCAATGCTGCTGCTGGCTTGTCGCTCCAACAGAGTAGCATTGCTTGTAGCTGACGCAGCTGCATATCTCGCTGTGTAACATTTGCTGGTACCTTGCGGAACTGGAGCACTAGCTGCTGACAGCTGCAGCAACACTGATTTTGACACAAGCTGCAGGTTGGTGCACACCTGGTGGCCTCCAACGCTGGCTACTAGGTCCTGGTTGGCTGGATCATATGTGTTGAATGTTACGCAGAAGATTGGCTTTCCGTGATGCTCTTTCACCCTGTAGCATCACCAGAAGAGAAGATGGGTTGTTAGAGCAGTAGCAGCAGCAGAGGCAGCAGCAGTAGCAGTGACTGTTTGGCAGCATGCAAGCCCGTACTCCTCACGTGTTGGTGTGTATAAACTTCGGTGGCATCGAAGAACTAAATCATACTAAGAGATCTGGTAACAATGTCAAGCAGTCTACGGAGATGTTTGATACAGAAGCTATGCAAGACGGACTCTTTCTGATGTAGTAAATAGCCATCAGCCAAACTTGTTGCAGACATCAGCAATGCACTGACTGGACAATCATTCAAGTGCATATCATGGCAACAACGGCTTGCAGGATTCTGGCGGTCCCACCTTTCAAACACTACAGCTCACTCTCTTGGAGTTGAACTAAATAATGGTGCTCGAATGAAGAAACACATAACAGCAAACGATACCTGGGTTCTGTTCAAGTACGTTCAAAGCGCCAGCGTCATGTTCGATCGTTCCCATGGAGGTTCCTGCTTCCAAGGATGGAGCACTCTGCATTGCACGCCCAGCTGCAGCAAAGGGCAAGCAGATGTCATTTCATTACTTTTTGCCGTTCTAAATCACCACCTTGAATTGCAACACATCAGCCACTGTCGTCTCCGCGATGCAGCTGCTTGTGAAAGGCTTCGGTGCCTGCACACACGTCGTGCAGGCAGAGGGAGACGCTGCAACCTTATGGGACGTGAAGCAGAAGCTGCAAGTAGGTTTGGGCGCTAGCTGGCTCGCGCGATGCAGGGCAAAGCCCCAGTGGCAGCTTGCAGGAGCAGCAGTTGCTGTACCTACCAGCTTCAGCAAGTCACCTCAGCCATCTGCCACCACTGCCAAGAGCAACAGCAACAGGCAGCAAATGACCAAATCTCAAAGCGTCGTGATGTTTGACGGCTGTCACCTGCGCTGGTGTCATCAACACATGGCAGACTCTTCTGCACCAAGCCTAGGGGCTTGCAGCACCTGAGCCAAAATTTGAGCACTTGCTGCAGCTTGAGGCTGGCAGCTTACATCCGCTTGCAGCATGCGGCTGAAAGGACACCCACAGCTGGCAGCTTAACCTCCAGCAACTGCTTTTGCTGCTGCTGCTGCTGCTGCTGCTGCTGCTGCTGCTGCTGCTGCTCCTGTGCCTTCCTGCAGGGCCTCACTGGGGTGCCAGCAGAGCAGCAGCACCTGCAGTGCGGCGGCAGGCTGCTGCGGGATGATGGCCAGGCCCTGGCTGCTGCTGGGCTGCAGGACGGCGCACTGCTGCAGCTGACACTGCCACTGCGCGGCGGCGCACCTGTCAAGGTGACATGAGTTGCTTATATCAAAGCTTGCAGCTAGCATCCAATTACAAACATGGCTGCTGCTGGGCTGTGCGAGGGGGCCCTGCTGCAGCTGACACTGCCACTGCGTGGCGGGGCGCCCGTCAAGGTATGATCTAGTCGTGATGGTTTAGCGAGATGATGCTCAAGGCTTGGCTGCTGTTGGGCTGTGTGAGGGGGCCCTGCTGCAGCTGACGCTGCCACTGCGCGGCGGCGCACCCGTCAAGGTGACATCTGGTGCATACATATTAGCTGGCGCAGCTGCTGCCGCAGGGCCTGCCGTGTGGCAGCGAGGTCACCCTCGGCCTGCAGCCTGACACTTCACTGCTTGCCACAACATATTTCACCACAACATGCTGTGCTGCGTGGCATTGCCTTTGCTGCTGCAGCTGCTGCCGCAGGGCCTGCCGTGCGGTAGTGAGGTCACTTTGGACCTGCAGCCCCACACTTCGCTGCTTGTCACAACATGCTCTGCTTCAAGTCTTGGCTGTGCCGCATGTCTCTGCTTGTATTGCAGGTGCAGCTGCTGCCGCAGGGCCTACCGTGTGGCAATGAAGTCACCCTGGACCTGGCGCCTGACACCCCGCTGCTGCAACATGCTCTTCCGCATCCCCTTGCCCCGCTGCAGGTGCAGCTGCTGCCTCAGGGCCTGCCATGTGGCAGTGAGGTCACCCTTGACCTGCAGCCTGACACTCCGCTGCTCGAGGTGAAGCGGCAGCTGGCGCTGGCCACTGGAGTGCCGATGCGGCAGCAGCACGTGATGCTGTCCGGCATCAACCAGCTGGTGATGGGGGACAAGAGGTGGGCGCGGGCTGTGTAGGACATCAACCAGCTGGTGATGGGGGACAAGAGGTGGGCGCGGGCTGTGTAGGACATCAACCAGCTGGTGATGGGGGACAAGAGGTGGGCGCGGGCTGTGTAGGACATCAACCAGCTGGTGATGGGGGACAAGAGGTGGGCGCGGGCTGTGTAGGACATCAACCAGCTGGTGATGGGGGACAAGAGGTGGGCGCGGGCTGTGTAGGACAAAGGCTGACAGCTATGAGTAACTTATGGCCGTTGCTCTGCTGATGTTGTCCGGCATCAACCAGTTGGTCCTGAGGGACAAGAGGTGCGCGTACATGAACGCAATACGGAAATCAGGGGCATGCATGTCAGTGAAGGCGAGTCAGTAAGATGGGGTGGAGCGGAGGTAACTAGTACTCGCTGCAAGTGAGCCTCGCTGCGAGTGAGCAAGGTCAGGGGTTCACATGGTTTGCGTGCAGCCTACACTTCTCTGAGGGTATTGGGCGGCCGTGCACCAGGCCAGACATTGAGTCCTGCTGGCAAGGAAGCACCAGGCGCCTCTGGCAACCGACATCATGTTGGACAATGCAAAAGACTGTCCGTGCCATGGTATTAACACCACTCTACATGTTGGCACAGTTGGCTCTGCTGTCAAGGTCGCACTGCACACAGACTGAGCCTATGTATGAAGCTGTTGTTGCTGCTGCTGCTGCTGCTGCTGCTGCTGTTGCTGCTGCTCCTGCTGCCACGCAGAACGATGAAGTTTGCGCACTGCGGCACTGCCAGCAGCATCTACTTTGCTGTGCAGGCAGGCAAGGACAAGGCCTGAACTGTGTCTTGCTGGCAGGCAGACAGCAGCAGCAGCAGCAGCAGCAGCATGTACTGGCAGTGCGGGCAGGCAAGCGCAAGCCCTGAGCATGCATTCTTGTAGGGCGGTGATGCCCATGTGAGGCAGCGCGCCAGTCTGTGCATTGTCACATGGGCATCAGCAGCATGTGGGTGTTGATGGCTGGCACAGAAAGGCGACCCTTGTAGGCCGGTGATGGCGATACTACAAAAAGGATGGCGGTACAGCACAGATGTTCACAGCAGCCAGGAAGCGTCACAGGCTGTGCAGGTGTCTGGTAGTGCAAGGACGATGAAGCACAAGTGCTGGCAGCAGCAGCAGCAGCAGCAGCAGCAGCAGCAGCAGCAGCAGCAGCAGCAGCAGAAGCGGTGGCGGCTGCTGACAGCATTCAACAGAGCGGCCGCACTGTTTGCGGCTGAGCTAATTCAGCTTTTCACGACTGTTGTGTAGTGCTGGGCTGTGGCCAGCATACTTTCACATCGCGGGGTTACAACCAGCAACGGTCAACATGTTTGAACTGCAATGTGACAATCATAGATGCACCAAGGTGTGGCTGCTGTAGCAGCCTGCCGCTTGTTCAAAGTAAGCTCAATGTTGTTAAAATCCCGGCAACATACATTTGGCGTCTGGAATGTGCAGGTTCAATGCTGTGTGGAAAGATGGATGCGGCGTGTTGTGCCGCCCACCCGTGTGCTGACAATGAGTCATGTCAAGCACAGCATGACCACCGAAACCGCAATGTGTTGACAAGTTTGTCGAGCACATTCAACCGCATGTCTGTAAAGCAGTGCAAGGACAGCGGCTCTCGCAGTGTACAGCAGTAAGGCTGCACTGTACGTGATGTACAACACGGTACTTGCGCCATCAGGGTGGCCATCACGGCGGCCACTGCGCAGTTGATGCCACAATGCACAAGCATACTGTCAAACAGGAGATGCTGCAGTCAACGCACAGCTGCATGCTACAACATATGACACGACCGACCAGTTGCAAAGCACTGCTTGGGCACTGCAACTGTTGTCACTGTTTGTAGCGCAGCTGCTCAGCTCATGAGCACACACATCCCTTCACAAACTATTTGCTTGGAGCACGTTTGTAAGCGTGAAGCAAAGTGTGCAGCCACATCTGAGAATGTCCCACGCTTCCGAAGCTACTACACTCACTGAGTGTACTGAGTCAGTATCTGAACTCTACGTGCTGTCTGACAAGCAGCAAACTCCAGCCATTTCAGCAACCAACAGCGCAACACTGGGAACAGAATGCTCCATACATTCGCAATGGGCAATAGTTGTGCCCAGCAATGGCATAGGTGCAACAACAGGCTGCAGACAACCCAGCTGCATCAACCATTTGATGCATTTGACATGCATTGTTCATCATCAAGCAGCAAAAGCATGCCCATCACCAGCCCCGGCACAACAACGCACAACATTTGGACACCCGCCAAGCCTCCGCTGCCCACAGCACATCTCCAAACACTTCGCTGTGCTGTTATGCCGCCCTCGCTGCACCATCACGGTACATCGCACGGTACAGCGCCGGCGCAACGATGTGCATCTCCGGCACGATGAAGAACATGCCTGTCCGCCCCGCTTGTGCCCTAGGGCGCAAGTGGACGGGTAGTGGGTGTGGAGCCCAGGGGCGCCGCCCCTGGCCACACACACCCTCTTAGCCTTAACTTACCCAGGAGCTGCAGAGCTGCCTGGGTAGTCACTCACTCACTCACTCACATGCCTGTCAGGAAGAAGCCCACCAGCGCCACAAAACATTGCATGTACAGTTGAGCAGCTGACAAGCCACCACCACGAACAGTACACCCCAAACATCTCAACTGCAAGCTGCATTCTTGCTGTGTGCCTTGACACAGCGACACCCTCTGCCCGCCCTTTGACACTCATGCGGCTCACTGCCCCGTCATTGCGCGGTATATGGCGGGCGCGAAGATGTGCATCTCCGGCACGATGAAGAACATGCCTGTCAGGAAGAAGCCCACCAGCGCCACAAAGGTGAGCACGCTCTCAGCCTCTTCAGCCTTGTTGCGCGGCACGCGGAAGCCCAGCATGAGGCGCTGCTGCTGGCCCTTGTCGTCCTGGTCCTTGCGGGCAGGGTTGTAGGCGGCCACCGGAGTTGGGCAGATGCGGCGGCCTGCGCGGTACAACAGCAAAACGAAGAGCAAGCATGAGCAGTGTTGGGGCAGGCACGAGGCACGCGGAAGCCCAGCATGAGGCGCTGCTTCTGGCCCTTGTCATCTTGGTCCTTGCGGGCAGGGTTGTAGGCGTGTGCTGGTGGCAGCATGATGGCGCGGCCTACGCGGCAACGGAAGGCAGTGCAAGCATTAGCAGCATCACTGCAGCACGCGGAAGCCCCGCATCAGGCGCTGCTTCTGTCCCTTGTCATCCTGGTCCTTGCGGGCAGGGTTGTAGGCGTGTGCAGGTGGCAGCATGATGGCGCGGCCTGCGCGGTAACAGAAGGCAGCGCAGTATGCATGAGCAGCATCAGTACGGGCATCAGGCGCTGCTTCTGGCCTTGTCATCCTGCCAAGATGAGAAGATGAGAAGATGAGAAGTCCTTGCGGGCAGGGTTGTAGGCGGCCACCAGAGTCAGGCAGATGGGGCGGCCTGTGTGCAGCAGGTACAGCAGAGCATCAGCACGATCAACAGGATTGCTTCAGGTATGCGTGCGGGGCGTCCCCGCCTGATTGTGCGTTCAAGGCAGGCAGCCTGATCTTGCGACCTGCGCGGCAGCGGAAGGCAGTGCACGTCTGAGCAACATCAGCATGGCATGAGGAAGCACAGCATCAGGCGCTGCTGCTGGCCCTTGTCGTCCTGGTGCTTGCGGGCAGGGTTGTAGGCGGCCAGGGGAGCCAGGCACATGGGGCGGCCTGTGGCACAGATCAGCAGCAACATCAGCATAGCCATCACGAGCAGTGCTGCCAGTGGGTGTACGAGTGGGTTAAGTCTGTTGAGGCGGCATGTGCGGCGTATGTTGCAGGACAGGCAAGGGCAGCAGCAGCAGCAGCAGCAGCAGCAGCAGCAGCAGCAGCAGCAGCAGCAGCAGCAGCAGCAGCAGCAGCAGCAGCAGCAGCAGCAGCAGCGCAGGTGCAAGCAGCAGCATTGTGTTGCGCTGTAAAGCATGTCGCACTCTTCTTTGTTAGACTGACCACTGCCAACTATGTTGCGCATATGAAGAGGCTGAGTTGATTGAGATTGGTTGGAGGAATTGACCATGTGCGCGTGTTTGTTGCAGGAACGCAGACTCTTCACCGGACCTGCAGTGCTGTGGGCTGGGTGCCGCTGCAGCAGGGCATTGACTGTTTCCTCCCAACAAACTGCACATGCAGCATTGTATGGCCATCAATGAACATATTCGTCGTTTTAATGGGGCATATAGGTCCTTAGACCGTGCTGAAAAGAAGCTCTTCGACGATTGATCCGAAAGGCTCACCTTCTGCTGACTGTGTCAGGCCACCAAGCCTGGGCGAATGCCTCATCACGCACGGCACACCGCGAACGGGAACTCGGACTGTGTCACGCGCTGCATTGCGGCTAGACACGCGCTGCAGCGTTGGAAGCGCCATGATTGTGCTGGTGAGCCGTTCAGTGAAAGTACGAATACTCGATTCAGTGCGAAGTAAGCTGCTGATGTGGAGAAGTAGGCTTCATATTTGCTCATGTTTCGGCAGAAGTGCTGCTTGCTCACTTCGAAGGCGCACTTGGACTCGCAACTTTGACGTCCGCGTCGGACTGTGAGGTTTTGCGTCCAGCAACAGAAGGACCGATAGGACAGCACTACTGCTGACCGAAACATGTAAAAGTTATTCACTTACAAGTCCTCAATATCTGCTCGTATAAGACTTCCCTGTGCCATGCAGGCAGGGCAATTGTACTGCCCACCGCAGTACTGCCCATTGCAGCATGAAAGCAATGCACACACGCCTCTGCCCGCAACCAGATCTGACCAAAGACATTTATGTTTAACGAAGATTGCAGACTCGGACGCGCCCAACCAACACACACACACACACACACGAACTACAGCCAAGTTGGCCATAAATATCATGGCACATCCATGCACTGAATACACATGCCAGGTGCAAACCACAACAGCGTACACTGGGTCAATCGCCCAATACTGGTCACCCCAATGCTGGTCTGCAAGCACCAATGCCTGCACTTGCGGCCAGCCGTATACCCATGCCACTAACGTCACCAACACCTGCCTGCAACTGAACAGCGATGCTTAACCAACATTTAATTGCACCGCTACAACAGCAGAAATGCTGTTAGCCAAGTGCCTGCAGCCTGAAGCAGTGTAAATTGAACCTTCAACCAATAATGAACAGAAACCGCAGCAGCCACAAATCGCAGTGACGACTGCTGACCGCAACCAAAACTGACCAGCAACATGTGACCAGCAGGAACCCTTGCTGAATACATGCCATGCGCATGTGTCACAACAAAAACTCACATACACATACACAAGCAACACAGAACAACAGCACAATGGCTGCTGCTGCTGCCGCTGCTGTACCAAGCTGACTCATCATTCCACCCGCAAGTCCAACTACTGCACTGCCATACCGCACAAAGCCCGGCAATAGTCGCAGATGCCGAATACTTGGCATGAATGCACGATGGCGGACAGCAGCAAAGGACCGCTGCCACCTACCATGCAGCAGCCAGCACAATGCACGCGTTTCACAAACACACATACACACGTTATACAAGCTGTTGTACAACACCAACACACAACTTGCGCCAGCTGCCGCAATCTGCGGCGCATGCACAGCCTCATACGCTAGCCTTGAGGCGCACGCAACACAGCGCCTGCTGCGAAAAGGCACGGGTGCTGCCTTTCAAAGAACATGCTGCAGCTAGCCGAACATGCCACCTCACCGCAACTGCTGCCGCAAGCCGCTGCGCCGCTGCAAAGCATGCAGCACCCACAACACCAACAACTTGGGAGGACCAGGTTAGCCGCAGCATCCACGACAACAACAAACGCTGAAAAGATCTGGTTAGCCGCACCTAGCTGCTGCTGCCAGGCACTGCACCGCAGCCACATCCAGCGCGCCCGCTGCTGCTGCAATTTGCCTGGGCACGATTCACCTGACCATGTACGGAAGAGCAGCATGCTGCAGCTGCATTCTTTAGCCGCAGCTGGCCGCTGCTGCCAGGCGTTGCACCGCGGCCACATCCAGCGCCCCTGCTGCTGTGCCGCTGCGCACCCACTCCACAAATGACTCATTGGGCAACATCATCTGACGTCGCAGCGGCAGCGGCAGCGGCAGCAGCAGCAGCAGCAGCAGGTCAGCATGGCATTTTGTGGCTGCACGTCACTGCAGACAGGCTTGTGCTGGGCTTTGTGGAAGTGGCTGCCACATGTTCAACTGCAGGCTATGCCACACAAAACCACACCATCCCATTTGCAGGGAGTACAGCTGCTGACATGTCAAGAGGCGAGCCTACTTGTACCACTCACCAACCACCACACGCTCACCTGCAGGCACTACAGCTGCTGATTGGACTCACCATCAGTTAAATGTGTGCAGTACAGCAGCTGATGTATCATCCCATGGCACAGCTTGTACCGCTCAACCATCCTTCCCACGCTCACCTGCAGGCAGTACAGCTGCTGATCCAACACGATACGTCCACGCCATGCAGTACCGCTGCCAGACTGGCACTCCATGAGCCCACTTGTATTGCTCACCTGCAGGCAGTACAGCTGCTGATCTGGCTCGCTGTCCACAACATGAGCATCCCAGGCAGTCTATCACACTGTAACCATGAACCCCAAATGTACCGCTCGGCCACGCTCACCTGCAGGCAGTACAGCTGCTGATCTGACTCATTGTCAACACCATGCAGCACCCCAGGCGGAAAAAAACACCACATCCCCAATCACCCCATAACCCAACTTGTACTGCTCACCAACCACCACACACACACCTGCAGGCAGTACAGCTGCTGATCTGACTCGTTGTCAACACCATGCAGCACCCCAGGCGGAAACACCGCCACATCCTCAAACACCCGATAACCCAACTTGTACTGCTCACCAACCACCACACACACCTGCAGGCAGTACAGCTGCTGATCTGACTCGTTGTCAACACCATGCAGCACCCCAGGCGGAAACACCGCCACATCCTCAAACACCCGATAACCCAACTTGTACTGCTCACCAACCACCACACACACCTGCAGGCAGTACAACTGCTGATCCGATTCGTTGTCCACGCCATGCAGCACCCCAGGCGGAAACACGGCCACATCCCCAACCTCCATCCCAGGCCATGATACACACAACCATTACACCCTTATCTGCACGCAGGCAGTACAGGTGCTGATGTGTTACAAATAATATCCCGCTTGTACTGCACACCTGACTCCTGACCGGCTCACCTGCAGGCAGTACAGCTGCTGATCTGACTCGTTGTCGACGCCATGCAGCACCCCGGGCGGAAACACCGCCACATCCCCGACCTCCATCGCCACTCTCCGCTCGCTGCCTTTCGGCCCGTGCACGGCAACTGCCCGGCCCGCCAGCACGAAAAACAGCTCGTGGGCGGTGCTGTGTGTGTGCAGCGGCGTCACGTGTCCCGCCTCGAACGCTTCGACCCCGAATGACAGGCAGACGGCAGGGCTCGCGTGTGGGCCGAATAAGAGTGCAAGGCGATTTGTTTGAGCAGGGAGCTGGAAGGCACCCACTTCTGACAAGGCGCGCTTGAGCACTTGGTGTGTGGTGAGTGCTGGCAGCGTCGCGGCATCCACGCTGCTGCTGCTGCTGCTTGCAGGGCTCGCGGAGGAGCTGCTGTCAGCAGCACTGGATGGCTGCACAGCAGCAGCTGGACCGTGCACAGGCTGCTGCTGCTGCTGGCTGTGCTGCTGCTGCTGCTGCTGCTGCTGCTGCGGTGGCTGCATGGCTTGCTGCGCGCCCACCAGCCACCTGCACACACACTCCTGGTCAATGTGCATCGCTGCTGCTGCTGTGGTCAAACTTTGACTGCCGCCTTTTTGACCGTCGTTTGACCAGTTTGACCAGGGCACGTGCTGCGCCACTGCTGCAGCATGCCCTGCATGGCTGCTGGCGAGCTCTCCGGTGAGCAGCTCGCTGGGCAGCAGCAGCTGCAGCAGCACCAGCTGCTGCTGCTCTGGCTGTTGCTGCTGCTGCTGCTGCTGGTGGGCGTCATACTGTTGCTGCTGCTGCTGCTGCAAGGATTCCTGCTGCCGCCTTGTGTGAAAGGCTTGCTTCAGCCAAGGCACCAAGTTGAGCCAGCGAGGCGAGCCACGTGTGCCTCCTGCATGCACATCCACTTTTTCCTGCAAACTCGCTGCTGCTGCTGCTGCTGCTGCTGCTGCTGCTGCTGCTGGGGCTGGTCCTGCCGCAAACTGCACCTCATGCTGCAGGGCGATGATGCTGTCACCTGCTGACACGCGCTGCACTGCACCTGAGCTGCTGCGGAAGTGGCCACTGCCAGAGAGCACATACAGCAGCTCAACGAGCGGAGCCTCACTGCTGCTGCTGCTGCTGCTGCTGCTGTGCAGCTGATGATGCGGCAGTGCATGCAGCAGCTGCTGCTGGTCTTGCTGCTGCTGCTGCTGGTGGAGGTGAGCTGCATGCGGCTGAGCAGGCATGCTGTGGGTCTGCTGCTGCTGCTGCTGCTGCTGCTGCTGCAGGTGGTGAATGTGCAGGGCAGCTGCAAAGGGCAGCTGGTGCTCAATGGGTGACAGCAAGGGCACCACACTGTGCTGCTCATCCAGCTGCAGCATGCGTTGACCAACCAGGCGAGTCAAGATGCCTTGCTTTGGCCCTGCTGCTGCTGTTTTTGGCGCTGCTGTGGCGGTAGCTCTCAGCAGTTTCCTGCAGGAGCACAGTCAGCATGCAGACAGGCAGTGTGGTGCAGCTTCCGGATAGTTGCTTGTTGAGCTAGGGCTGTCAGCTGCTGTGCAGGTTGAGTGCATGCTGTCATGCACGATGCGCAGCATACCTTGCATGACTAGCTCGGCTTCGAAAACATGTAGCGTTGAAGCGGGGCCGGTTGAGCAGCGACATGCTGGTAGTCGTGTTCGTGCCGCTTCTGCTGCTGTTGATGCTGCTGCGGCAGCCGGAGCTCCGCATGGAGCCATGCATGTCTGGTTTAGTGACTTGAATAGGTCGCTGGTATCAATGACGTATGCACGGGATGCCCCTCGTTGGTGTATGTGGAAGACAACTAGCTACGACAGCAGATGCGGCATCGTTGTTAAGCACAGCTGCATGTCAAAAAGCTTACACATCTTTATATTGATGACTGAATGTTAAAGAAGCAGGAGGTTTCTCTGAAGGTACCCAGTGCCGTTGGCGCGAGATCTTGGCATGACACGCAGCGTAACCAACGCGATATGGACAGCCAGCACTGCGTGCTGGCCAGGAAATCAATTTCTTGCAAACAGAACATTGGTTCTGGAGCTAACGTATGCCTTATTGATGCACCCTCGCAACAACAGCAGCCGCATCATCAACTACAGCAGCAGCAGCAACAGCAGCAGCAGTGCCGAGACCAAGGCGTGAAAAATGGAAACCGCTGATACGCAGAGCATAGAGACATTACTTCATGAGCTGTTTGATTATGAAGATGGTAGTCTGCAGCAGCAATCAGGTGAACACCAGCACTTGAGGCAGTCATGCTGCCATGGAGCATTACAGCTGGCAAAGCTGGCAGTCAGGCTTTCATTTCTTTACTGTGCTGGGCCCTGCTCACGGACTGCGTAGCAGCTGCAATAGGCAGTGCTCAACACGCATATTCGTAAAGTTATAGCGTGTTTACAAACTCAGCAACCTCAAACCTGCCCAACCACAATGACCCTGTGTTACCTGTCCCTGCAAACACCATCGCTGTCGCATCATGTCACCTTGCAGGACCCCACCCTCCAATCGACGGCCTTACTCACCTCCCCGGCTTCCTCAGTCAACAGCAGCAGGTGTGCTGTATGGTTCACAACAGCAGTGCCGCAGGCATCAAGATAAATCGACGGGTTACATGGTGTATCATGCGGCATACGCATCGACGATGACATGGCCGAGTTGTCAGCTGCAAGGATATTAAGCTCACCTCGGCAATGCAGCAGGCACCCACCATCAGCAGTGGCAGTGCAGCTGCAACATGTGCATGCCACAGGCTGGTTCAGCGCTCTCAAGCGTGTACTGAACGCGTGTATGCCAATTCTTATGCTGCATCATTTTGCACTGCAAGAGCTGCTGCTGCAACATGTTGACGCCACGGGCTGGTTCAGCGTTCTCAAGCATCTACTGAACGCGTGCATGCCATTTTTATGCTGCATCATCTTACACTGCAGGAGCTGCTGCTGCAGCATGTTGATGCCACAGGCTGGTTCAGCACAGCAGCAAACCAGCACCCCGCCTGCAGCACAGCACATGACGCCAGCACAGGCAGAGACACCAAACGCAGCAGTGGCAGCAGCAGCAGCGGCAGCAGGGGCAGGTCAAATCAGGCCATGGTGTTTGGTGTGAGCAACATGCCGCAGTGGCTGCAGCAGCTGGCTGGCCAGCTGCCACTACAGCAGCACTGGCCTGCTGAGGTGAGGCCTATGCTCATGTGTCTGCATGTTTTGGCAGAAGTGATACACATGTTGTCTATTGTTTATGACTTTGATGATTTTGCACTGGCCTGCTGAGGTGAGGCCCGCAGCCGGCTCAGACCCCGATGATGGCAGGTGTGCTGTAGATTGTTGCCGTGTTGCTGTTGCTTGCTGGACAGCTGCCACTGGTGTGTTCTGCAGCCGACAAGTCCACCGATGATGGCGAGTCTGTAGTTGGTTGTCGTGTTTGTAGCAGGATGCCGGTGTCAACGCAGTTTGACAGTGTGATTGCATTCAGATGCACGCAAGCAGGCCAGCTTCGCTAGCGACGTGGTCATGCTGACCAGCCGCTGTCTGTCTATCCAATCTACTGTCTCACTTGCTCTGCTCCCTGTTTGCTCCTCCCAAATGCGGCTGGCCCACCGCAGCCCGCCATTTGAAATCTGCTGTGTTTTGCCACGTTTCCTGCTTCCATCATCTGCATCCTCTTGCTCACTGCCGACTTGCAGCTGGCCCACCGCAGCCTGCCATTTGACCTCTGCTGTGATCTGCCTTGTTCCCTGCTTCTGTCATCTGCATTTCCTTGCTCACTGCCAACTTGCAGCTGGCCCACCGCAGCCCGCCGTATGACCTTTGCTGTATCTTGCCCTGTTCCCTGCTTCACCCATCGGCTGCCTTGCCGCCGCCTGCCCCATGCAGCTGGCCCACCGCAGCCCGCCTATCTCCTGCCTCAATTGTTATGTGCCCTTTTTGCGCCGCCCCCTTGCAGCTGGCCCACCGCAGCCCGCCTCTCTACTGTCTCAATTGTTATGTGCCCTTTTTGCACTGCCGTGCAGCTGGCCAACCGCAGCCCGCCGTTTGACACAGCCATCATCAACCTGTATAACCCGGGTGACGGCATCACTCCACATGTTGACTTGCTGCGGTTTGCTGACGGCATCGCAATTGTGTCACTGGGTGACGCCGCCATCATGAACTTCACACCTGACGGCTGTGAAGTCCAGCGTGAGGTGCATGACTTCGCACCCATTGGTGATGAAGCTCAGGGTGAAGTGCAGCGGCAGCAATGCGATGGGGAGCAGAATAAGCAGCAGGAGCAACTGGAGCAGCAGCAGCAGCAGCAGCACTGTCAATTTGCGCAGCAGCACTACAGCGTGGCGTGCCAACGAACCCATCCTCACCAGCAGCAGCACAATTGCTGCCAACAGCAACAGCAGCAGCAGCAGCAGCAGCAGCGCAACTGCTGCGAGCAGAAGCGGCAGGCTCTGCATAATAAACAGCAGCGGCCGCTGCAGCACCAGCTGCTGCTGCAGGGCGGTGACGTCCTGCTGTTACACGGAGCTGCACGCTACCGCTGGCGGCACGGCATAGCAGGAGTAGCAGAGGAGGTGCTTCTCTGTGACAGCTGCCAGGCTGCAGCAGCAGCAGCAGCAGGAGCAGCACACAAGCAGACCAGTGCAGAGGCAGCAGGGGCCACAACGTGTGTGTCGCATAGCACGCAGCCAAGTGTATTGGCCAACGGTGTACAGCAACAACATAGACGTTGTGGTGCAGAGCAGGCAGCTGCCAAGGGTGTAGATGGGCTTCAGGCGCAGCCAGCAGCTTGCTGTGCGTGTGTGCGTGTGGTGCGTGGCAGGCGTGTGTCGCTGACGCTCAGGCGGCTGGACCCTGCACAGAATGTGCTGGACATGCAGTGAGAGATGACGTGCTGTACAGTGCTGGGTATGACTATATCTTAGCTCTTTCAAGCTTAGTATGTTGTTTGTGTTCTATGCTTGCCAGGCTTGAGCGTAATTGACTGGCTGAGCACAAATTTGTGAGCGGCAAACCCAATTGGTGCTGAGTAGTGAATCATACAATGGAGTGATGTGATTTTGCTCGTGACAAGCCTCAGTCTCAGTCGTCAGGTGAAAGCGTCTCTGGTGCTCTTGTTGCAAAGCTCATGACGTACAATTCAAACAACAACAACAACAACAACGCAAACAGCCCGGCGCAGCGCTGCAGGGACTGCATGAGCGCGCCGCATCCCCTGCCAAAGCAAAGAATGCTGGCAGCTGTCAGAGGCATGCCATTGACGTGATAATACGTGTGCACAGCTCTGCGATCAGACTGTGGTTGCTGATACGGTGTAAAATGGTGCCAGGAACCATATGTAAAATGACGATATTGTACTACGCTGTTTCATGTATCTCCCTGTCTTATACCTCTGATCAGCCACAGCTGTCCACCACAACAGTTGCAATGGTAACCTTCTAGTAAGCGCGGAACTTCTTCTGTGTTGAACACAGTTCAAACATAAAATGCCATAGAGCTGTTCACTGTCCACACAACAGCACAAACAATACCAGCCGCCAGCAGTGTACAATCAGCCGGTGTGGGTTCGCTCAGTGCTGTGCTGTGCCTCACCGCTGCAGCCACCAGCGGCACATGCCGCCCAGCAGCCCAAAGCAGTGGTATCTTGTCAACATAATCAGCGGAAGCTCTCCACCACAACAGCTGCATCAGTAACCCTTAATGGAACTCCCGGAGTTGCTGTTGGGTGGGAATTTGGCATGGTGCTCTTGACGAGTTAAGTTTACTCACAACTTCTCATCATTCCTGAGCTATAGGTTGTCTGCAACTTGCTGACCCTACGTTGCCTCAGCAGCGCCAGCGCCAGCTGCAGCTGCTGCCTCCTCAAAGAAAGGCAGCAGCACTGGCAGCCCCCTGGCTATCAGGTGCCCATCACTTGTCGACTCGAAATCACCTGCAGGCCTACTTTGCTGCAGCGGGCCCAGCTGCGGCGGCTGCCTGCACAAAGAAGGGCAGCAGCACTGGCAGCCCTTTGGCTATCAGGTGCGGCATGCCAAGCACGCACCAGCAGTGCGGTTCATCAGGCTCCACATGGTAGCGCAGCGCCACAGCCGGCGATACTGTCTTTGCGTGCTCTACAAACCTGCAGCCAGACCACCAGCAGCAGCAGCAGCAGCATGCCCTCTCAATGCCGCGTTTGTGCAGCATCTCCAGACTCCAACTTCTTTTGGAAACCCTTCTCTTGTACATCCGCCCCATTATCCTGCCCACGAACTGCCTCACTGGCAGTGACTGCCATGCACTTGTCAAGCAGCATGTCTCGCGCCTCTTCTTTAGCCTCATAGGCTAAGCATCATGATGGCCTTGCTCTGCAGCTCACCATGTGATGTCACGTGTCATGCCCTCACTGCCGCCCGCCACCACCAGCAACTCGCCCCCTGGCCGCACTAAACCTTCAAACCCTGCCATGAAGATGGGTGACACCAGTGGGCTCTGCAGCAGCGCAGGGTTCAGCGGCTGTGGCAGGTAGCGGTGCGTCACTGCAGCGGCAGCAGCAGCAGCAGCAGCAGCAGCAGCAGCAGCAGCAGGCAGGCAGGTGTGCGCATCGACTGACGTGAGTAGCTAGAATGATGAAGCTAGCAGCTTGCTGCAGCAGTATGAGGGCACTCAGGCGCGATGTTACAAGGTGCCTTTGCATCACGACCAGCAGAACTTGAAGCAGGCGTAGTGGCACACATGTGAACATCACTTGTACAGATAGGTGATGCAGCAGCTCCAACAGATGGCACCTTAAATCAAATCCTGGACAGCCATTTCTACATTACATACTGCTTGCAGCGATGCATAAGCTCACCGCCAGCGTCAGCGGCCTCGCTTTTAGCCGCATAATCGTGTTTAAACAGCGCCGCAGTCTCTGCTTCAGGCAGGCAGCCCTATTCCACATGACACACGGCATGCAATTGAGACTCACCGCCGGCATCAGCAGCCTCGCTCTTTGCCACATAATCATATTTGAACAGCGTCGCAGCCTCTGCCTCAGGCAGGCCAAACACGCTGCTGCTGCTGAGGTCCACAGCAGGTGACACCAGCAGCGCAGCTGCAGGAGGGTGGAAGGGCACTGCGGCCGCGCTGCTGCTGTTGCTGGCGGTAGCATAATGGTTCGTTGCTGCTGCTGTGAGTGCGGGGTCCATGCAGCCTGCTGCTCGCTGGCGCATGTACTCCAGAGCAGCAATGGCCAGGTTGCCGCCCGCTGAGTCACCACCTGCGGTGCAGCACGCAGCAATGAACGCGGAGTGGATGCTATCGCAAGATTGCCGCTTAAACATCACCTGCATTGTGCAGCAATGCTGGTTGTAGCCCCTAGCGTTCAAGGCATGACGGTCACACCAAAGCCCCAGCATCCTGCTGCCACCGCTACAGCCCATGACCCATCGCCCGCTTTGCTGCAGCTGCTTCAGACACTCAGTCAACAACAATCCATGAAACCAGTTCTGGTTCTGGTTCTGGTTTCAAGGTTCAAGCGGCAGCAGCAGCAGCAGCAGCAGCAGCAGCAGCAGCAGCAGCAGCAGCAGCAGCAGCGTTGCTCATCGCTCACCCAGCAGTATGCGCTCGCTGCCTCCCAGCTGCTGCACCAGCCAGTCGTATGCAGCCACGGCCCCCAGCAGGCCTCCAGGGAAGCGCTGCTCAGGGGCCAGGGGGTAGCCCACTGGTGCGGCAGCAGCAGCAGCAGCAGCAGCAGCCATGTTCAGTGGCGACGACATCACCAGGATTTCTTTGAGTGTGGTTTTGCAGCTGCCGCTGGGCCAGGAGGTCTGTGAGCAGGGAAAGCAGCAGACAAAGGCTGACAAGGCTGCAGCATGTGTTGCATTGTGGGTGGCCAGCATCCAGTCTCTTTCTGCATCATGCACACAGCCTCTCCCCCATGCAAAACTGCTGCTGCATGCTGCACAGTCAAACAGCTTCACGACTGTGGCGAAGCCTCCAGCTGACAGCTGCCAAAGCGCCTCACCAGTGAACACACGCATGTGGATGCCCTGCTCAGCCAGGCACTGCATCCATGTCTTGAAGGTGGGCCGGTACATGAGCGGGTCACCGGATACAAAGCCACCGCCTGCGCAGCAGCAGCAGCAGCAGCAGCAGCAGCAGCAGCAGCAGCAGCAGCATGGTTTCATCCCATTGTGGCTCACACCTGCTTCGACAAGCGCCCAGATCTACATGGGAATTGATTGTCAATGTGATTATTATCGCTCACCACGCGGGTACATCAGCACCCAGTGTCACCTAAAACAACTGCGGCTGCTGCAACTGTGCAAGGCATAACACATAGCATATGCTGCACCAATCACCTTGTGTGTTCAACCGCTCACCGTGCAGGTACAGCAGCACCAGTGTGGCCTTGGCTGATCAGGGTACTGCTGCTGCTACTGTACCAGCACAACACGAACCATCTAAGTAAATGGGTGAGAACTCCCCCTATGAGCCTCTCGTTGGCTCCTGACTGAATTTCCCACTCCTCATTGAGTGCAGCATGCAGTGTAATGAAATGTAATGAATTCCTACTCCCTCCCACTGCTCACCGTGCAGGTACATGAGCACCAGTGACGCCTTGGGCTGCTGCTGCTGCTGCTGCTGCTGCCGCTGCTGCTGCTGCTGCTGCAACTCTGCAAGCACAACATGTAGTGTTGTGCTGCAAGGATGAAATCCCACTACCACAACCGCTCACCGTGCAGGTACAGCAGCACCAACGTGGCCTTGGGCTGGTCAGGGTACTGCTCAGGTGGCAGCTCCACCCACCAGCTGTCACGCCAGCCTGGGGCCTGCAAAAAGACATGCGGTAGCAGACATGACAGTGCTCATTGCTTGAAGCGTGCTCTCTGGTGGCGCGTAACTTCAGCTGTCATGCCAGCCTGGGCCCTGCACCATGCAGGTGTGCCGCACACAGGACGCGAGGGCAACAGCAGACTCACATGCACTCACACAGGAAACATGTCCGCGTGGCACACACCACAAGGTCCTATGAGAGCTGTACAGCCACCTACAACAGTTGAGTTGCAGTCCATGTGCTGCATCAAGCAGAAGCAAGCAACATGCATACTACGCCTTGCAGGTAGCACAGCTGCTTCTTGGAAAGAAAATAACAGAGCGGCAGGCAAGGCAGAGAAGCCAGTGTGTACCTTAAACGTTGAGCCAGGCACGCGTGTCAGCTGCAGCCCTGGAACCTCCTTGGAAGTGGCGCTGCCGATGACGCTGCGCCAGTGCTGCACGTTGCCGTACCTGAACACCTGCTGCATGATTAGCAGCATGAGCTCCTGCAAGCAAACAGATTCGGCCATATGACTAGCAGCACGATTTCCTGCAAGCAAATTAACCGCATGATCAGCAGCAAGAGCTCCTGCAAGCATGATGAGCAGTACCGTCAGCAGCAGCAGCAGCAGCCCTTGCAAGCTCGATCAGCAGCAGTAACACCTGCCACATGATCAGCAGCATGAGCGCCTCGTGCAAGCAAGCAGAACCAACCACGATCAGCAGCCTGAGCTCCTGCAAGCAACACCGTCCCCATGATGATGCTCTGGCTGCAGCTGGTAGTAGAGCGATGTGGGCTATGCTGGCCAGATGCAAGGAGCATGGCATTCGCAGTTTGTCAATGCAGGTGCAGCTGTTCAACTCTCTTGTGTCTCCAATTTTGTGCTACTGTTCCGAAGTGTGGGGTCCAGCCCTGCTGAGCCAGGCGGGCTCGGGTGCTGCTTTGGTCAGCAAGTTGCAGAACAATGTCATCAGCAGGGTGCAGTTCACGTTTCTGCGTACACTTGCAGGACGCGTCCGCAAGTCCACTGCTCGCTTGCTTCTGTCAAGAGAATTTGGGGCCCAGCCTTTGGTCAGTTTGTGGCTTCGTGCGGCAGTGAGCATGTGGAATAGGGTTGTGGATATGGATGCGTCCTCCCTTTTGG
>RWJK01000530.1:0-11746 GCA_004335835.1 Scenedesmus sp. ARA3
CGTCGCCGTGGTCGACCTCTTCTTGGCTGCTGCCCTTGAGGCAGCAGCCAGTCAGTCGAATTACCCGCCCGCCCACCCCTCTTCGTTGGCTGCTGTTGGGGTTGTGGTTTGTGGTGTGGTTTTGCTGTCGTTTGTGGGTTTCCAGCGATGTAACTGTTCAGTTCTGATGCCAAGGCGACGCAACATAAATGTTTTTGTGGGTGTGACACAATGCGACGTGGTGTTTCCTGTGGGACGATGTGGAGCTGTGAGTGCTGCTCCAGTTGCTGCTGTTTTCTGGTTCAGGCATGTTTTTGGCTTGCTGTGTCATGGGCTGCCGGCTGTGCTGGCGAAGGCCTACCCAGAAGAGAAGGTTGGCGTGTTTACGCGCGACGCTGCCGGCGGCCTGCAGGTGGGATGCATGAATGTTTTTTTGTGTGGGTCTGTGAATGCGGCGTGGTGTTTCCTGTGGGACGATGTGGAGCTGTGAGTGCTGCTCCAGTTGCTGCTGTTTTCTGGTTCAGGCATGTTTTTGGCTTGCTGTGTCATGGGCTGCCAGCCGTGCTGGCCAAGGCATATCCGGAAGAGAAGGTCGGCGTGTTTGCATGCAATGCAGCCGGCGGCCTGCAGGTGGGTACTTGTTGATCTGTGATCTGTGACAGACAGCGTTGTGGTGGCAAGACATGCAGGGCGCTGCTGAGCTGTGCAGCACTGCCCCAGCTGTGCTGCAGTGTAGTTTATTGCAGCAGCAGCAGCAGCAGTAGCAGCACGGGTGCCCTGCATGACACTTTTCTGCACACCAAGGCACACCAAGGCGTATGTCTGCCAAACATGGCGTTTGCTGATTGAGTGACAGAACGGGCCTCCCGTGCACCCCTTGTAATGTCGTTGACACAGGTGCTTGCGTACTCGGAACTTGACCCTGCTGAAGGCAGCTGCAGTGGACCCTCAACCCACAACATCATGTACGCTTCTGAGTGCTCCTTTGCTTGTTCCCTACAGGTGCTAGAGTACTCGGAGCTAGACCCGGCAAAGGCAGCTGCTCTGGACCCGGCAACCGGCAAGCTCTTCTTCAACTGGAGCGACATCTGCATGCACTACTTTTCACTGCCTTGGCTGGAGGCAGTCTGCTGGCCAAAACACACCCAATCGCTTGGCCTGTGCTGTGTATCTGACGCAAGCTCTGTGTCTCTGTGCACGCTTTTGTTCTTTGGACATCTTCAGGTGCTGGAGTATTCGGAGCTGGACCCTGCAAAGGCAGCTGCACTGGACCCGGCAACCGGCAAGCTCTTCTTCAACTGGAGCAACATCTGCATGCACTACTTTGCACTGCCCTGGCTAGAGGCAGCAGCGCAGCAGCTGCAGGCGGCTGCGGCATACCACATTGCGGCAAAGCAGATCCCTGAGAAACGCGGCGGGAAAGTGCCTGGTGTGAAGCTCGAGATGTTCATCTTTGACCCCTTCCACTCTGCAAAGGATGTCACGCTGTTTGAGGTACGTGCAGGAGGACTAGTGTGGAAGGTTGCACGGAACGTTTCTGTGCGGGCGTGTATGGTGTGCTGGCTGTGTCTTGCTAGCTGTGCAGCTGGCTGGAGGCAGCAGCGCAACAGCTGCAGGCGGCCTGCGGCGTACCACATTGCGGCGAAGCAGATCCCTGAAAAGAGCGGCGGGAAAGTGCCTGGGGTGAAGCTTGAGATGTTCATCTTTGACGCCTTCCACTCTGCAAAGGATGTCACGCTGTTTGAGGTACGTGCAGCAGGATCCGTGTGGAGCAGAGGGTGTCCTTGCGGGTCTTGATTGTGGAGGGGACAGTTTCATGCGGGTCCTGGCACCGCCTTAGATGTGATGTTGTGTCTGATAAGTTTGCAGGCATGTGCTACGCTGTTGAGGTACGTGCAGGGATGCTTGGTGTGGAGTGTTGTTCACAGCGTGTCTGTTTCCATGCGGGTGTGTGTGAATTGTGCTTGCTGTGTGCTTGCTAGCTGTGCAGCTGGCTGGCTGCAGGCTGCACTTGCAGGCACGCACAGCTGTAATGTCAGCAGGCGCTGCAGCAGCATCTCCTGCACTCTGCAGCAAGGGCATCCATGCATTGCTTGCTGACTGAGTATTGTCTGCTTTGAGCTGCTGCATGTTATGTGTGTCGCCTGTCACAAGTTACTGGCAGATACCAACTTTGCGCCTGCAGGGAAATTCAGCTGTCGCTGGTTGCCCGCCACGACCACTTTCCGCCAGTGACGAACGCGCCTGGCAGCGCAGCAGACTTCAGCAGCAATGCTTGCTGCCTGTGTGCCTCTGCTGTTTGCTGCATGTTTTGCACCGCCTGTCGCAGGTTGCTCGGGAGGACCACTTTGCCCCGGTGAAGAACGCGCCGGGTAGCGCAGCAGACTCCCCAGAGGCAGCACGAGCAGCGCTGCTGCAGCAGGGCGCGCGCTGGGTGGCAGCAGCAGGCGGCAGCCTGGCTGAGGGGGTGGCAGGGGTGGAGGTGCCTCCGCTGCTGTCATATGCAGGGGAGGGGCTGCAGGATTTAGTGGGGGGTAAGGTTGTGGGACGGGCTGGTGAGGAGGCAGTGCTGCTGGATGAGAAGAGCTTGTGAAACAGCCTCACGTGTGACGTGTTATACTTGCACGCACAGGTTGTACAAGGTACTGTGTATTGATTACACTTCGCAGTGAGAGGGGCTGTGCAGCCGGGTGTGCGAAATTGTCGGCTCCAGTGGGATGCGCGGCCGTCGTTGCTTTGGCTTGACTGTAATATTCAAACAAGATGATCAAGTGCTGTGCAGCAGAGCAGATCAGTCTGCATGCATTAGGCTGTGTTGCACCATCAAAGGAAGTGAGCTGTGCAGGTCAGGCTAGCGATGTGAGTACGCACTTTGTTGCATTGTGCTTGTAATGTGTGACCTGCATGCTCATTGAAACTCTTGTTACAGGCCGCATGTAGGCTGTGCTTTGATTGCAGGAAGCGGCGGCGCTCAGCGCCAGCAGCCTGGGGCACCGCCTCAAGGTATGGTAGAGCCCTGCACTGTGGGCGGCTTGCACATGATCCGTAAGTGTGTGTAAAATTCTGCACAGCAAAAAAGTCAACCTTTGTTTATCGCTGTGAAAATACACGTTCTCTGCTGTCCAAGGCTCTTCTTCCCACCCCTTCTTGATCTGGTTCCGTGGCCCGGTCGTGCGGGTGTCCGCCAGCTCCGAAATGGAAAACCGACGGAGTTGGCAGAATTTTACATTATAAATATCAATCAATCCTAGGCAGCATGTCTTTCCCAGCAGCGAAGCCCCGCAGGGTTTCAGGGCCCAGGCCTGTCAGGTGCACCGTCAGCACCTGCTCGGCTCGCAAGACCTGAAGAAATTTCCCAGCATGTTCCTAGTGAGTCGTATGTGCCACCTTGCTTGCTTCACAGGACTCAATATCAAGTTGCTAGACCCATTGTGTCTTGCAGCAAGCAGTTGTGTTGTTCAATCGGCGAGCTCCCGCCAAGCAAACCCGTCGAGGCGCCCTCCTTCACACAGCAAGGCTGTGACGTCGTAAAGTCCATCTATAGGATATTTAACCAGTATATTGTTGAAAGGAACAGTTTTTGCGGCAGCCCCAGCGTTCCCTGCACTCCGCACCCATCAAGCACACCCAGTAGCTGTAGCCCCGTTTCGGAACCACACAGCGCCCGCAACAGCTCTTCGAAGCAGCAACAGCCACGAAATGGGAGTGCACCTTGAGCCTCACCACCCTCGGATTGCTGGACTGGCAGGAGGGCACAAGCACCACAGCAGCAGGCACAGCACTGGTGGCATGGCAGGTGCAGGGTGCTGCATCAGTGCTGCTGTGCATCCAATTGCACTTGATGAATCCACGGAGCCTATCATCGTGACATTCAGCTGGCTAGGAGCCACGAAGCGGCCATACAGCAAGTGAGTCCCGTGCAGTCGTGCAGAGCCAGCCTGGCCGGTTGCCTCAGCTCGCGCATGCTCTCGGAATGCAGCATATCCAGTGCTGCAGTTGGTATTAAGCAGCAGCAATGCTGCTCAGCAACAGTCTACACAGCTTTCAACTGCTGACACGAGGCAGCACAGTTACAGTGCTTATCATGGCAGTCTGCTGGTATGCCCAGAGTGCGTTGCGCAACATGCGGCAGCTGCTGCGCAGTTTGGCTCAATCACCAGTCTCAAAGCACCATATGTGGGCAGTACGCAACCTCTACTTGCTCAGTGCGTGTAAACACATAAGTCGTGGACAGCCTGCACAGCTGCCATCTGGCACTAGGTTGTAACCCTCAAAGTGCATCACTTGCCCTTGCCTGCAGCTGTGAAACTCAACCAACTTACAGTACATATGTATGCTGCTCCGCTTGCCGCCTTTCCTGCAAGCGCAGGTATGTGCAGCTGTGGCAGTCGCTGGGCTTCAGGCATGTGCTGGCAGCGCGCTCGCGTGTGAGTAGCGCGCTGGTGCCGCCTGCTGGCATGCGCCGCGCAAGGAAGTTCACGCGCAAACTCATCCAGATGGCCCAGCAGCGGCCCAACGCCCCCATACTGGTGAGTCACTCCCCTCAAAGAGGTTTGTGTTTCGCCTCGACTAATGAGCCTGTCATTAGCTCGGCAAATTTAAAATATTCCTATGGTTTTTTCGAATGTTGATGTTTCTGGCAGCGCACTGGTGCCGCCTGCTGGCATGCGCCGCGCCAGGAAGTTCACTCGGAAGCTGATTCAGATGGCTCAGCAGCGGCCCAACGCCCCCATTCTGGTGAGTCGAGTTATTGTTGGTTTCGAGACGTTATTGTTTTTGAGCAAGGAACATCTTTTTGTTTGCAAGAAGTCCACGCGCAAGCTCATCCAGATGGACCAGCAGCGGCCGAACGCCCCAATGCTGGTGATCTGAATTGGTGTTTTGAGCAAGCAATATCTTTTTTGTTGGCAAGGAAGTTTGTGTGCAAGCTCATCCCCCATATTGGTGAGTGATGTTGGCACTTGTTCTCCGGTGGTGGCTTCATCTACATGGGTTGGCGCCTCACACTGCTTGCATGTGTGAGAACAACATTTAGTAATGAAATGATTCCAAATGTCCTCCCTATATGTATCGATGCCTGCCCTCAGGTGCACCTGTTCTTCGGTGGCGGCTTCATCTACATGGGCTGGTGCCTGAAGCTGCTTGCATATATAACACTACCTGCAATGATGCCAAACCTGTGTTGAGGTCTCCCGATATGTTGCTGCCTGACTTTAAAGGTGCACCTGTTCTCTGGTGGCGGCTTCATCTACATGGGCTGGTGCCTGAAACTGCTTGCATGTGTGACAAGAACATGTAGTAATGTAATGATGCCTAATGTCCTCCCTGTATGTAATGCTGCCTGCTGTCAGGTGCACCTGTTCTTCGGTGGCGGCTTCATCTACAGGGGCTGGCGCCTCACACTGCTTGCATATACAACACCACCTGCAATGATGCCAAACCTGTGTTGAGGTCTCCCATTATGTTGCTGCCTGCTTTCAGGTGCACCTGTTCTCTGGTGGCGGCTTAATCTACATGGGCTGCGTGTGCAAGCTTTTTTCAGATGTAACACGTGTGCTGACGCCATACGTAACATCCTTGCTTCCTTTATTGCTGTCCGCAGGTGCACCTGTTCTCTGGTGGCGGCTTCATCTACATGGGCTGCGTGTGCAAGTTGCTGGCCGATGTTACACAACCTGTACTGATGCCAAATATCCGCCCCTCTCTTTGGCGCTGTTTGCCTGCAGGTGCACCTGTTCTCTGGTGGCGGTTTCATCTACATGGGCTGCATGTGCAAGCTGCTTGCATGTGTAACACAACCCACAACCAGTAAGATACCCCTCTTCACACTGCTGTCTGCCCTCAGGTGCACCTGTTCTCTGGAGGTGGTTTTATCTACATGGGCTGCGTGTGCAAGCTGCTGGCGGAGTGGGCGCCCACCAGCCCCGCGGCAGCAGATGTGCGCAGCCGCATCCGAGGCGTCATTTTGGACAGCAGCCCGGCCAATGTGACAGCAGGTGACCCTTTGCTAGTACACGTATGGCGTATTACTGGTCAATGCTGCTGTGCTGCAGCAGGAGCTGCATCGTCGTCAAGCCTCCGAGGCAGAGTCTGCCAGCAAATGCCATGCTGCTGAGTTTCCACACATCGTGCCATACCTTTTCTGCAACTGCTGTGCCTGTCTGTTCTTCCTGCAACTTCTTCCTGCAGACGTGTTCTCCCGCGCGCTGGTGGCTGCCGCGCTGGCCCGCCCTGCCGAAGGCATCGAGGAGTCCGCGGGCTGGCTCGTGAAACCCACTACCGCCGTCATCGGGCGCGTGCTGGAGATTCCGACCTACAAGAAGCAGCTTCGAGCCATGGAGCAGTCATGGCTACAGCACGCGCCCCCCTGCCCCAAGCTATTTCTGTACAGCGATGCGGATGCTCTGATCCAGCCCGCAGCGGTCGAGGCGTTTATGGAGCAGCTCGGCCGGGCCGGCAGCGAGACGTTCCGGCACAAGTGGGGAGACTCGGAGCACGTGAGTCACTTCCGGCAGTACCCGGAGGAGTATACGCAGCAGCTGGTGCAGTTTGTGAAGCGGGTGCTACCGGAGCAGCAGGTCCTGACAGAGCAGCAGGATGTGCCAACGCAGCAACAGGTGCTTCCAGAGCAGCAGCAGCAGCAGCTGGTGCAGCAGGCGTAGGCGGGGCGAGAGCTGCAGCTGACATGTGACTGTTGAGCTGTGCTGGAGTTGCAAGCTGCTGGTGGTGTTGCTGCTGGCATTGCTTGCACTGCTGCAGCCAGCAGATGGAGTGGGGTGCGATGTGTGAAAATTTCTTTTTGGTGTGGTTCAGCGTGCACGCGCAACAACGCAGACGGTGCAAATGGGTGCATGGGCAAGGAATGCCTCCAGGTTGACTGCCGCCAGCAGTGCACATGGCAGTTACAGCACGCTGCTTGTGCAACGTCCCTAGGGTTTGATATCCGGAGTTCAGGTTGTCACGAGTTTACATTGCATGATGTGAGCAGAGCGTTGGCGTGCAGGACCGATGCCTTGGTTGTTTCCTTGGTCAGGAGCAGAGTCAGGTTTGTTAGAACCCCTCCAGTCCTGCCGATGCACTGTTGTGTTGTGTTGTACTGGCAGCAGAGCGTTGAGCTGCGCTTGATGTGTGCCAGTGTGCTAGCAACAAGCTCCGCAGGGTGTTTGGGGCTGCAGCTTGAGTAATATAAGCCTGCACGTATTGGCGTTGAGTGTTGCAGTTGGTCAGTTGGTCAGTTGGCCGGTGTGTTGACTGTCGTTGCATTTCACGTGCATGCAAATGCGACTTGGGGCAGGGGCGGCTGGGGCAGCACGTGGTAGCGGCAGACATCATGCCAAGTTGCGACCGGCGCCAGAGGAAGGGACTGCAGTATTCTTCAGTTTTATACGTCCATTGTGTGTGATGCATCTGGCATCAAAGGCCCTTCTGTTGAGCTTTCGGTGCTATTGTCAGTGTGTGATTGGATGTGTCGGTTACAACAGTGGACTCCATGTGTGACAGAGCACGGTGCACTACCCTTTAAAGTGCATGCAGAGCTGCCAAAAGTTTTATAAATGTTACGGCGCTGCTGCAGCAAAAAATGTTGTGAATGATGCGAAGGCTCAGGCCCCAGCTTTAACCAACACTCATTGGTAACATGCTGCTGATGACAATGGCTACTGTTGCACCCTGCAAGTGCCAATGAAGTCAGCATCAGCCAGTGACGTTGCACTCGGAAACGGAGTTGTTACATGGCATGTGCCTTATCAGCTGCTGCAGCAGCACGCGTGTGTAGAGAGAGTTGCAAGATACAACCTTTGTGTGCACGCTCGCCATACCATTACACGCACAACATGCTGGCATGCGGCCTTGTAAAGCAGGCGCTACATCATGCACAGTGGTTTCGTCCGAAAAGTACGAACCTCTTGTGAACAACCATTTCAAAATAACAGTCATGCATGTGCTTTGATCACGGTAAAAACAACGCCCCTTCAGCCGATCACAACGCTGCGCAAACACATGTACAGAGACTGGTGGTAAGCTGCACACACAAAGAGCAATACAATCACAGCACGGACGACTGCCGCGCCCACCACAAGGGAAGCATAGCAGTTGCTGCTGCTGCTGCCGCCGCCATGATCGTACCACCAGGTTTGCCAACCGCGAGAAATGCTGTCAGGCTGATGACAACCATGAGATGCGCCGCGGCTGCCAACAGTCAGCCGTACGGATGGGGCGTATGCGCACACCGCTGCAGCTGTTCTGTGCGTGCTCACACTGCCACACACAAAAGTTATGTACGTGCTTGCATCATTGCCGCACTTGCCGTCAAGCACAGCAGCAGGATCAACCAAGATGCAGCCCACAGCACAGAAACGTAGCTGCCTCATATCACGATCTAGGCGGGCACCAGCCGGCACGCCCGGCCTCCGCGTGTCGCTGTGTTCCTCGCGCAACATGCCGCTGCAGCTGGAGCTCATGCTGCGGTGCCCGCATCCTCATCATCATCAGATCCACATACAGATGCATAGTGCTCGGCATCCGCCCTCATGTGTGCATATGCCAGCTCGAGCTCCTTCTCCACCTCTGCAGTGCAGTGCAGTAGCACCAGGCGGAGGTCAGGAAGCAGTGCTGGTCCCCTAAACCCTGAACCCTAAACACCCTAAACCCAAAACCCTAAACAGCATTCAGCAGCGCAGTCAGCGACCAAAGCAAGGCAGGCTACTAGCCTACTAGCTGTAGTGCCGCAGCATCCTCTGTGTGTGCTGCTTGTCTGGCGATGACAGGCTGTAGTATTGTACGCAAGTCTGCTGAATTGCGTTCTGAGATGCTTCCCTAAGCAACAGCATGATGATGTCAAGCTTCCACTGTCGCAGTGAGTTCACAAGAGATGTGCAGGGAAAGCGCACACAACAGTATAAGTTTCGCTCAAGCACATACAACAGAAAGCAGCAGCAGCAACAGCCCCTTCATGCCAGTGACCACTTGCAGCAATGCAGGCGCAGCAACTGCTGGCAGGTGCACTGCACTGCACTGCACTGCCAGCAGGCGCACTGTTACTGCCATCTCACCTGCATGGTAGGCCAGCAACTGCGCGGTCGCCTCCTTCAAACAGACATCACTGCGCAGGCAGCGCGCCAGCATCTGCATCCACACATCTGGTGGACCATCCTCCTGCAAGTGTTCACAGCAGCAGCACAGCAGCAGATTGTGACCACGGTAGGGCTAGTTCGAGAGGCAAGGCCGGCTTGCCTCTTCAGAGAAGAACGGTCAAGTGTACGCATTACCACACAGGCTATGCTGCGCAAAGCAGATCATGTTTGCACACTGCTGACACAGTGCACCTGAACAGATAGCACAGCTGCGCAGATACGCATGGACAGCATATAATTGACCTGCTAGACCCAGTCTCAAAAACGAACACAACAGACGCAAGCATGAACACACGCATATCCTGGCAGAGCTTGCAACCAGCGGTCACGCCAGCGAAGCATCCTGATGAAAAGATCACAGTCATCTTGGCCAGCACGCTGCCAGCCACGGCATCATCAACCACCTCTCCACCGACAAACAGGTACTGCAGCTGCTGCAGCGACAGCAGCGGCGTCATGTCCACTCCTGGGGCCACCAGGCCAGGGATGGACAGCATCTTCAACTCAGGACAGCAAGCAGCCAGCCTTGCCACATCTCCAGGCTTGAAGAATGCCGGCATGCTGCCAATAAAGTCCACAACTTCAAAGCCAGCATCCTCTTCGATCGCAAGCGAGTACCATTCACCCGACATGCCGAGTATCAGGTTCACCAACTCCTGCGCTGCTGCTGCCCCGCTGGGAACATCTGCCGCGCACAGCCGGCTGCAAGCAGCGGCGCGACATTCTAGTCCCAGCAGATGTCAGCTTCTATCAGGTGCGGCGATGCCGGCAGCAGCGCTGCATAGCGTACGGCGTCGCTTGCAGGAAGTGCATCCGCCTCGCCGCCGGTCACCCTGAAGGTGACGCCCCGCAGCTCCCCAAGCAGCGGCAGCGCATCGCACAGCAGGAGCAGCGCATCTGGGCTGGCGCCTGCCTCGATCTTCAGGAACCGCAGCTGACCCATGCTCTGCAGGAAGTCTGGCCGCACGCCATGCGCCTCAAACGCCTGAATCTCCAGCTCCTGCAGCGCAGTGAGCGCTGCCAGTGCCAGTGCTGACGCGCAGCTCAGCAGCTGCTCGCTGCCACCCCAGCTGAGGCGCAGCTTGGTGAGATCTGGAGGCAGATCAGTAAGTGTGCCAGCCAGCCTGACAGAGCAGCTTTCACCTGCTAGGTCCAGCTCCAGCAACTGCTGCAGGCCGCTGAAGGGACCTGCTGCATCTTCAGGCAGCAGGTCGGGGGTCAGCTGCAGCTGCGTGAGCTGCCTGCAGGCCACTACGGCGTCGTGCACATTCTGCTGCAGCGCGCGCTGTGCTTTCTGCTGCTCGGCTTGCTGCTGCTGCTGCCGCTGCTGTTGCTGCTGCTGCTGCTGCTGCTCGGCTTGCTGCTGCGCGGCTAGCTGGTCCTCTGCTTGCTGTTGCTCTGCTTCCTGCTGCTGCTGCTGCTGCTGCTGCTGCTGCGGGTGCTCTGTTGATGTTATGTTGCTCAGCCGCAGGCTCCGCAGCTGCGTCAGAGCTGGCAGCCCAGCCAGGCTGCTGCTGACGCCTCTCACTTCCAAAGCAGTGAGGCTGGTCAGGCTGGACAGTGATTGCTGGCTGCTGCTGCTGCTGGCAGTAGCAGCAGCAGCCAGCTGCTGCTCCTCGTGCTGCCTGTTGCCTGCGCTGTTTGCCCGTAGCTGCAGGCTGCAGTACTTGGCACTCAAAGCCCTGAGACCATGCAGCTTTCCGCAAGGCAGGTTCAGCAGAAGCTTGTTGCCGTAAAAGCCGTCCAGCTTCAGGAGCGTTACTGCTGCACCATGTGAGTGCAGCCACTGCTCGAGGCTGGCTGCCCGGTCGCGGTTGTTGTCGTCGCTGTGGCGGTAGCTCCATTTCAGGCTGACTTCCTTGGTTGCTGCATTGGCTGCTGACCTCCAGCTTTTGCAGGTCAAGCTGCTGCTGGCTAGGCGGTGGCGCAGCGCTACATGTTGCAGGACGCTCGACACGACCTGCTCATGCAGCTGTGGGATGTCAGCTGTGCGCGCACGCCTGGCATGCTCTTCCTGCAAGCAAACAGCAATGCAGGAACACAGCAATTTGGAGAATGCTGAAGCATGCACACTGTCAGTGCTGTGTGTAGTGCTTGTGGTGTACAGATCATGGTGCAGGTGCAAAGGGCAGCTGCGTCGCCAAGCCTGGGGCACGTGGCAGTATGTGGTTGTGTCGCACCATGCCAAGGCCTCAGTTGAACTTCATGTATATATATGTTGCACACATGCCGTTTGAATAAGCGGTAGAGCATGTGGAAGGTGGGTGGAGTTGCAGCAACATGTTGGTGCTGCATTGCCGTGCTGCTGTTGTGCCTCGACCGCGTTGCCCTACCTGGAGAGACATGCTTCCGATCAGAAACAGGATCGTAGCTGCCAGCAGCAAACTGCTCAACTGGGTTGATTTATTTGAATAAGCGAACTGGCGGGAATGCAAGAACAGGACAGATTATTCGGCAGCACGGTCTGCATGTGGAAACTTATCCTTACACACGAATTTTGAATTGTTGTGTGTCTTTGCCTGGCGCTGATAGAACTACCACAGGTGACACCACCGGGCGAACCACAAACCACCGTCACTATGGTCACCGAGATGTCCAGCTGCATGTCCAGGCATGTCCAGTTGCATGGTGTGCAA
>RWJK01000531.1:0-13340 GCA_004335835.1 Scenedesmus sp. ARA3
CCCTCCCAAAAGAGAAGACTGAGGCACAAGCAAGCCATCACAAGCCAACACTAGCACCAAACACCCGACAGGCAATGCAAACAAAGCGTGCCAACACAAACAATCCCGAAACAAGCACAGAGCCACACCAACCAGGGACATGCAGATGCAGCACAGCGGTGGCAACAATCCGCACTCACATGAGCCAGTAACCAAGCACCACTCAAAACAGCAGAAACTCGAACATCTCCACCATAAAGATTAGCTTCCATAAAGATTAGCTTCCATGAAAGCACGGGGTGTTCAAGCTCGTAATCGCAGACGCGTGTCTAGGGGTTGGGTGTATCCAGATACTTTTCACTTTTTCACACAAAGGCGGCCAGACTGAATTCGACAAGGACGTGCCCCAACAACTTTTTCTTTAATCTAACACCCAACAGTGTTTCACTGCGAGTGTGCTGGCTATAGGCAAGCACCGAGCATGGCATGTGTTACTCAGGGTTCTGCAACCACAGAGCAGTGCACAGCAACAGCAGAGCGCTGCAAATCACAGACTACAGCCGGCTTTGTGGTGAGAGCAGGCACTGCTGAAGGAGCTGTGCTGCTGCGTTGCATAACTTCACTTGGCTCTCCTTGCATCCAACAAGGGAGTAGGAACGTACAGGAACCCAATACATAGCCAGAGAGGTGGGCCTCGGATGCCGTATTGTGTAGGTTAGGTCCAGCACTGCTTAGCAGATTGGCATGGTTCCCGGACCAGCTCAAATATCAGGCCCAGCACTTGCTGCATTGATTGTTGAGTGGCAGTAATACATCAACACAGCGTTGTGTGCCTGCCGGCAGCAGACTGCCGGAGCTGTTGTGCTGTGGGGCAATTGTGTGTGCCGTACAATGCCACATCATGGTGGTCAGTGGCTGTCTGTTACATCAGGATTGCAAGCAGCATAATCCAGGCATAATGTCTTAGCATTGTGGTTATAGGCTTCATACATTGTTTAGGCATTGTGTTGAAGGCAGCAACAGCGGGCTCTGGAAGTTCCTCTGTGATAGGTGTACTTCAAGACCGGCTAATCTGGTTTGTGATATGCTTTGCCCATTGGTTTGCGTATGTGGCGCCCAGTCCAGCACTTGATGCAGCCTGCAGGTAGCTTGTCTTTGCAGGGCTGATGCGGCTGCTGCGGTGGAGATCACCATGAATGTTGTGTAGTGCGTGTTAGGCCTTAACGGCTTAATTGTTGTTGTTAGGCCTGTAAGCAGGTGATGGCAGTGCTGCCGAGTACACATTGGCAGCAGCGATTTGTGGGCTGGCTACAAGTTGATGGCTGATGGATGTTTTGATGCCTGTAGTCGCCGATTGCAGGCAAAGTGGAGCAGCGCCCCCGCCTCCTTGCGTTCTAGAGCTCCGACAGATCCGACAGATCTGTTAGAGCTTGCAGCTGACCTGCAGTGGCAATGCTTGATTTCTGCTCCCCCTGGTAACCCCCTGGTAAAATGCTTGAGCATTATCAGGTTACACGGCAACATGAAGATGTCGAGGAACAAAACAACAAGCAGCACTGATGGCTGGACAACTTGATGGCATAGTCAACATGATCATGTGGCAACTAATGCATGCGCCGGTGCCAGCTTTGGTGCTCACCCAGCGACTAGCCACACTCTGATGAGGACACAAAGATCTCACAAAGCAACGGCATGCTTACACCCTCAGCAACGCGTACGTGAACAGACCATGTACAAGATACACACCATACACTGTATGATCAGCACAGGCACAGCGGTCACACTCGCGCATGCAACCCCCGTACTGCACCGCTCAATCACTGACCTCCACCTGCACAAACTCTCACAAAGCCTCTTGGGCTCACTCCCGCCCTGACAGCTGGCAGCCAAAAAACATGGCCCCCTTGTACAGTGCCATCAAATGCTCTCCCTCCGCCACCGCTGCGCAACACCAGCTCCACTGCCTGCTGACACCACCCAGTGACTGAAGAACAGTGCACCTGTTACGCCACATGCCACACACTTCAGCGGCAAGCTTACATACAAGCCGTCGACCAGTTGATAGCAGTTCCTCGCTCGCCGCTGCTGCAGCGGCCTCGCACGCACACATATGCAACTTCGCCTGCCTGCCTCACTGCTGCGCCAGCCAGGCGCATCCTCACTTCTCACACACCTCAAACGGGCACCTCATTGCCAGGCTGTCATGCCAGCGCTGCAGCAGCCTCATCCGCGTTGCCCGCGGCACCTCACTTCTCGCAAACCTCAATGGCACCTCTACACGCTGCCATGCCTGCAATTGCAAGCTGCTGCTGCTGCGGCTGCCACTGCTGCAGCAGCCTCTGACACCTTTGCGGCTGCGCCTCACTTCTCTGCTGCCTCAAACAGCACCTCGTTCACGCGCTGCCATGCCAGCGCTGGCGCAGCCTCGCATGCACACAGGTATACCCGCCTGCTGCGCCTCACTTCTCACTTCTCTTTCACCTCAAACAGCACCTCGTTCACGCGCTGCGGTTCCCACTGCTGCTGCTGCTGCTGCCGCTTGCCTGGCTCATTACCGCACCTCGTTGCCTTACTTCTCTTTCACCTTGAACAGCACCTCGTTCACGCGCTGCCAGCCGTATGTGAAGGGTGGGTGGTACTGGTACAGCTTCACCTCACCCACGGGTACCAGCCCCTCAGCCTGCAGCAGCAGCAGCAGCAGCAGCAGCATACGTCTCAGCTGCTACAACAGATTGCGTGTATGATGCAGCAAAATTGTATCACTAACCTGCACGCAGCAGCCTGCGGACACGTGGCAGCTGACCAGCCGTCAACACCCTGCGGCGGTGCTGCATCGACAGTCATCAGCACTGAATCACTGTCACTTGTCGCAATAACAGACATAAAACACAACCATATCAGTTACGTACCGCCAGCAGTGCGGCCAGCTCCTGCTTCTTGCGCTCCACCAGCTCCCTGCCCCGCACGTGGCCGCGGAAGGTCAGCACAGCAGCGGTGTGGCCAGGCACCTGCAGAACCATAGGCACAGCCACAAACAGCAGGCACAAGCAGGCAGTAGACAGAACAATGGCGCAGGCTTGTAACAGTAGGGAACTGACTGCAGAGTGTGTGGCTGCGGAAGGTCAGCACAGCAGCGGTGTGGCCCGGCACCTGCAACACCATAGGCACACAGAACGCGAACGCCGCCACAGTGTGACCAGGCACCTGCAGAACACAAACAGCACAGCAAGCGGGACGCGAATTTGCAGGCTTGTAACCAACTCGAACGGACACCTGCAGAATATGTGCGTAGCCAATCAGTCAAACCACCAGCATAAGAACTATAATGACAACAGCGCGCCGCACAGTGGCGATCAGGTTGGGCGGCACGCGCCGCAACAGGTGCAGGAGCAGCGGCTCTGCACACAACCATTCATCACAGAAGATACAGCATGCGGAGAAGCGACTACTCAAAACCAACTGCAGCAAAGGATGCTGCAGAAGCGCAAGTCATGCGCAGTCTCTGCTCACCTCCTTGATCTGCACGTCTGGGTTGTTGGGCTTAGGCAGGGTGGCTGCATCATACCTGCAGCAGCAGCAGCAGCAGCAGCAGCAGCAGCAGCAGCAGCAGCAGCAGAGACCATCACAAAGTGAGCGCAACCGACATGCATTGTAAGCAACCGAATGCTGTTGCATCAACAGACACCATCAATTCATTCTGCGCTGATGCAGTGTGGCTTGTCTGCAGCAACCCATAAAGACTGTGAAATGTGGTGCAGAGCAACAGCCCATAATATATATACATTATGACAGCCAGTTTGTGTTACGTGTAACATGGCGCCGCTCATCTCCTAAACATGGCAAAGCTTATCTTCACGTCCCCGGCTGCATCACTTGTTTAACTTCATAATCCACTGTGCCATTTGTAACATAAGTATTGTAACAATGTAACACTGCTCACTTGCTGGGCATGACGAAGCTCATCTTCACATCCCCGGCTGCATCGTTGGGCAGCGACTCAGTGCCAGCCTGCACACACAGCAGCAGCAGCAGCAGCAGCAGCAGCAGCAGCAGCAGCAGCAGCAGCAGCAGCAGCAGCAGCAGCAGCAGCAGCAGCAGCAGCAGCGGCTGTTGCAGTCAGCAAACGCAGCAGCGGCATTTACTTGATATCTATCCTCACCAGCTGGTCGTTCCTGCATTCCAGCTTGAAACATGACGGCTTGCAGTGTGCTTAGCCTGATGAAGCTGCCTCATCACGGCCTATTTCAAACTGTTGCTGCTGCTGCTGCCTATGAGCAGTGCCACAGCACCAGCAGTCACACCAGCCACACAGCATATGGCATGCACCCGGCACACCCTAAATGTCCAGCTGTTGACACCAGCAATCATAGCTCAAAGTGGCGGCCTGCGCTGCAGCCGCATTGCCACGCACCATCTCCATGATGACTGGCGAGGTCATGGCGATGGCCTGGCTGCTGCCCTGCTTCTTCTTGCTGCCCTCCTGCAAGCAGCAGCAGCAGCAGCAGCAGCAGCAGCAACAGCAGCAGCAGCAGCAGCAGCGTACCCGTGAGCATCGCTCAGGGAGTACAGTTGGCGTGTACTGTATAGGTTGTGGCATCGCACATAGGCAACAGTCTGCTGCTGCTGCGCCAAGTATTTCAGTTCTGCTTATCGTGCTGCTGCCACGTCAGCATCCATGCACCAAGGAATAATAAAATGAACAACAATTTGCAGCAGCTGCTGCTGCTGCTGCTGCTGCTAGCAAGCGCTCTGGCATGCCACTCACAATCTCCATGCGTACAGGTGAGGTCATGGCGATCTTCTCACTGCCCTGGCCCGCTGCTGTGTTGTTGCCAAAAATAAAGTTGGCAATCTGCGGGCAGCACAGCAAGAACCAGGCATAGATAGTTTGGGTTGACGCAGCATTGCTTTAGGGTTTAGGGTTTTGTTGATTGCCAAACATACAGCAGAGCAGCAAGGCAGCCAAGCCACCCAACAGCTGGGAAAGGCGGGCTGCATATTGTGCTACACACTGCTGTCACGTGCCATACCGCGCTGCTCCCGTTCCTGTTCCTGCTGCTGCTGAAGTCGCCGCACCCTGCTATTCCTTGAAGCCTGATGATGGGGCCTGCCGCAGACTGCTGCTGCCTCAACTGCTGCTGCTGTTGCTGCTGATAGCGCTGCACTGTGGCAGCCTGCTCACCTTCTATATCCCGAGGAGGCCTGGCGCATGGTGCCGTCAACACTGCTGCTGCTGCTGCTGCTGCTGCTGCTGCTGCTGCTTCTGTACATAGTGATGCAAGGTCTCTCACTGCTCACTATCCTGAAGCCGGAGGAGGAGGCCTAGTGCATGGTGCCACTGCTGCTGCTGCTGCCATCATAATCTGTCGCCTTCCTGAAGCCGGAGGAGGAGGCCTGGCGTATGGCACCACCACTGCTGCTGCTGCTGCTGCTGCTGCTTCTGTGCTGCTGTCCGATTCAAACCTGAAAATTCCCTCACCTTCCTGAAGCCTGATGACGAGGCCTGCCTCATGGTGCCTCCCACCGCCACCTCAGCAATGCGCATGCCACTGCTGTTGCCGCCGCTGCTGCTGCGCTGCTGTCAGATATTTAAATATTAATTTTCTCTCACCTTCCTGAAGCCTGATGAGTAGGCCTGGCGCATGGTGCCGCTGCTGCTGCTGCTGCCACTGCTGCTGCCACTGCTGCTGCTGCTGCTGCTGCTGCCTCTGTACATAGCGATGCAAGGTCACACTCTGCTCACCGTCCTGAAGCCGGAGGAGGAGGCCTGGCGCATGGTGCCGCTGCCACTGCTGCCATCGCTGCTGCTGCTGCTGCTGCTGCTGCTGCTGCTGCTTCCGTGCTGCTGTGCGGTTCAAACCTGAAGATTCTCTCACCTTTCTGAATCCGGATGAGGAGGCCTGCCTCATGGTGCCTCCCACCGCCACCTCAGCGATCAGCATCGGGGCATACTGCCGCAGCTCTGCAGGGGAGCGGCCCGTCCACCAGCTGCCATGAAACGGCACCATAACAGCGCAGCAGGAACACACTGTTACACATAGTTTCCTGTGCTATTTAAAGTTGGCATGTGCAGCATGTACTGCCGCGGCTCTGCGGGGGAGCGGCCTGTCCAAGCAGCTGCAGCACAACAAGGCACAGAGGTTCCTTGCAAGCTGGGTTTCAAAGGTATTAAAGCTTGCATCAATTAGCGGAATAGGCACAGCGCACCAACAGTATGTTGTGTGTACATTTCGGCAAACGTCACTTATCCATGCCAGAGGTTGTGCATGTGTACTGCATGCTGCCTGGGGATGTTGCAATTTGCAAGCCTGTTTGACTGGTCTGCAGACACGGCAGACAATGCTTCTCCACTACATCGGTGTGAGGTGTGCATGGCTTGATAGGCGGACACGACAGCAGCCAACATGCATGCATGGTGTGCTTGCAGCAGCGCATCCAGCATGCTGCGCAGCAGCGCGTTGTAGGTGCATGCCTCAGCCTGGCACACTCACTTGCGCTGGCTGCCCAGGGGCCTGATGACCGTGTATTTTGGTTTCTCGCATTTCCTCACTTCCCACCTACGTAAATCATTCGTTGCGTGCCGACTCGTGAGGCTGGTGCCACTGCTGTGCTTCCTGCTGCTGTTCGATTGCTGCTAAAGGCGCTTACCAGATGCCGATAGGCCACAGCACTGCTACTCCGCCCACAACGGATCCCACTACGGTCAATGCGGTCTTCCAAGGCTCCATGATGCTGTGCAAATGTTTGCGAGGGCCTGCACTTCTCGTGATGCCTCGCAGCCTGAGAGTAAGCCCCCTCGTAACTGCACTGGAACAAACGCGATTGTCTGGGACTTCGGTGTATTGCGCAATTGACAAACGTCCAGATGCAGCGGAAGAGCTCAGCTTTGACCCTGCTCAGAAAACCCTGGCAAACATAGGACCCTATAGGGTCCTATGCAAGGCCTTGCACCCTGCCTGCCTCTAGGCAAGCTAGCTAGCTTGGCACCTGGTAGGCAGGAAGCCACACACTCACCAGTGCGTTGCGTTGCCAGTTGAACCTGTTTACGGACACCTTAGATGCCCGCAGGCAGCCTGCTGGTGCTGCTATGGCAGCTGCAAAATTGGCGACTGGAGGCCTGAGAGGCCCATGGCATGTGTACACAGGCCTGCACAGGTCCATGTGACCATGCCACGCTGCAGCAGTGCTGGTATTGCAGGGAGGCTGCTGCCAACGCCTGCTTGACGCAAGCCTTTACAGTCGAACACATGTGCGTCCTGACGCCGCTGAGCGCTAGCAGTATGCAGGAACGCCTGACGACCCTGCTGCCCTGTAATCTTCTCTGCGCCTACAGGTATGCCTATCTCTTGATGCCATGCTGCAGGACAGCCGTGCCTACATGGACAGCCCACTCGGAGCGCCAGGAGACTTTGGCGGGGGTCTTCTGGCTTAGCATTGCTTGAAGGTGCGCAGCTGTGCACTACCAGCGTCCTTCGGGATCCTGGCTTCGTCTAGAATTCGTCTTGTTACACTGAGTGCGGCAGCCAACACTTTGGCTGTACAGCCGCCGGCTGAACTTGATATGCCTGCATACTGACACACGGTCTTTGTCAAATTCAACCCTAACCCCGCACATCAGCATGCATGCTGAAGCTGGTTTCCGTGCGTCCTCACCATGTGTCAGGCAGAACCACAAAAACCACTGTCACAGTGTCACACTGTCGGCCATGCTGGCAGGCACATGCTGCCACAGCACATAGCTTGGAGTGGTGGCAACCAGCATGTGCAATGCTTGCATGCGCTTGAATTCCCATGAGCTGCAGCTCAAGCAGCTGCCAGAAGCTCAAGCATCTGCTGCAATGTGGGTGGGAAATAGGAAACATGCAGGTTAACCAAGTGACCTGATATGTTGAGACGTATCAAGGTGAGTTGATTGGGTGCACTATGCTGCAACAAGAGCTGATGCAAAAGCAACTGCAATTGACAATGCTGATTATGCGCGTGCAGACCTAGAAACACCGATGCGTGCAACAGCAGCGACAGATCACAGAGAACGGATCAAATGCACAGTGTTTGGCTGCACCGAAGTGCAGCATGCATGCGATGCAGGCTGGCGCCCCAACCGACCAGGCACATGCTCAGCATACACAGCATGGCATGCAGCATGCTGGGCAGTACAGAGCAGGTGTTAACCCCGGTGGTGTAACCACACCCCTATGTTATTCACCCCATGCATCTCATGGTGTGACGGTGTAACTGACGCAAACAACATGCATGTGTCACCCATGTGTCACCAGAGCGTCACCCATGTGTCACCAGAGTGTCACTTGAGCGTCACTCAAGTGCCGCTGTCAGCCGCCGTCACACTGTGTGACTTGGGGTGCAATGCAGTACATGCGTTGCAATGCTTGTCAGCTTAGCCACGCCCGCATAGGGTGAAAGCCACGATCGCGTGGCAACTGCTGCCAGAATTGCTTGCAAGTCATGCAGCCGCAACCAAAGCGACATAACCTCCCAACATATCAAGTACAGACAGTGACTGTGCTGCACAGATAGGCGCATACAGAACCCCTGCCTTGCCTAACTTGCCTAAAAGCCGAGCACGAGCAGTGCAGCAACAGACACAGCACCCAACAGCACATGCAGCAGCGGCCTCACCCCTGTCGCCGCACTCTTTGCCGAAGCCTGCACAAACGCCAGAGCCTCTGTAACCTTGGACTCCTCGATCTGCTTTGTGCCAACAGCAGCGCACTGCGTGGCATTCTCAGCAGCCCTGCAGTCATTGAATGCCTTGGCAGTCGCCTCATTGAAACCAGCACTGGCAGTAGTTGTAAACAGCAGCTCTGCTCTGCCTGTGGGGGCAAATCCACAGCGTCCAATGATGTCAGATCCAGTCCACTGGCAGATATCCTTGGACTTGCAGGAAGTCTCATTCAGGGTGCTGTCGCAGGCTGCTGCGAAGCTCTTGAGAACGTTCACGCCAGCGCAGTCACCGTACAGGGAGGCAGGGTAGGTCACTGTGGCTGATGCTTCGATGCTGTCACCAGCGGAGACCTGCAGGGGGGTTGCAGGGCGGCAAGCAGCAGCAGCACAGTTCAGAAAGCACAGCAGCTGTTTTGACACCTGCATTTTGGAAACTAATGCAAATGCATAGTTATGCACCTTGAAGCATGCACAGTGGTGCAGACAAGCTCATCTGCGCCAAGGTAGTGACAGTGTGCAGAAACAGACATCATGCACGCATATCATGCGCACACAGCTGCAAAGACAAGAAAGAAACATGGGGGCGGCAGAACCTGCACTCACTGTCGCATTGTACTCGCTGGTGGGCACGCCCTCTGGCCAGCACATGCCGGTAGGCACGATGAAGTTGAAGTCACCAGCGCTGACGCTGAGTGCCTTGCTGTTGCTCACGCTGATGCTAGCGTTCAGCACGTCGACCCACTTGCAGCCCATCACGCCTGCACAGGCCTCCTGGCTGTCTGCGCGGCACTTCATCGCTTGGGCAACCTGCAGCCAAGCGACAGCAGCAGCAGCAGCAGCAGCAGCAGCAGATGAGCCAACCAGTGCCTGCGTGACATGCCTGAGGAGGTGGGTGTGGCTCACTGAGGACATCCTGCTGCTGCAATGTTTGTGGCAGCACACAATTAGCAGCAATTGTGTGCTGCCACAAGTTTCCGGCTACAGGAGATACACAAGAGCAGCCTTGTATGTGTGCCAGGTCCACGGCCGCAATGCATGAATCTGGCTGCAGCAGCGCTGTGGTGGCATGCCAACCAGTCAGCTTCCTGCTGAAACTATCAGCCTTGGCAAGGCTGCAGGATGCTGCTGTCCTGCAAGTATCCTGCACTCACCACAGACCCCGGGCACACCAGCAGGTGCTCCCACATATCGTTGGGGTTGGAGATGCACATTCCGTTGTCGCTGATGTCCACCCACTGGCAGTTGTTGGCAGTGTCAGCGTCACAGTTTGTGCTGTTGGTGTGCTTGGTGCAGGTGTAGTACATGGCTGCAAGCTTCTGAGCCAACCTGCAAGAGCAGCAGGCACCCAACAGCAGTGAGTCACACTGGTAGTCTTTCGACTGATGGCAGGTACTCATAACTTGCTGCGGTTGTCTTCTACTGCTGCTGCTGCTCCTGCAAGAGCAGCATGCTGCTGCTCTGGCTGCCCTGGCTCCCAGCTGATACAGAGCGAAATCTTGCTGGAGCAGGTTATCCTGTTTATACATGTCGAACAGCTGTAACGTTGTTTTTTTGCAGGCGAAGCAACAACTGATGTGTGCTTGCCAAGGTACCCAGGTCAAACCTGCAGGGCTGCTCCCGGACTCACCTGGCTTGATCGTCTGCTGCCGTCTCTGCCAGTGCAACCACCGGATTAGCACCGCAGAAATTTGAATACCATGTGCAGGTTGAGACGGTGATGGGGTCGGCGAGCAGTTCGCGCCGTGTTGACCTGGCGTTGACGACCACGCCTGCTGCCAGCAGCAGCACGATCACTGCAAGTTTGTGCATGGTTCTGTATGTTTAGCTTATATTGGGTTTTTTGCAGAGCTGTGGGTTACGACAGTGTGCACTAGTGCAACCAGCAGTTCAGGAATGTCAGGCACCACGAAACAGAGCTGGCCGTAAAGAAGTAGTGTACAAGCGGCTTACGATACTTTAAGAATAGCATCGCCGGATACATTCGTGCAGAGCGTCTATGTCAACATTGTCATGTTACACGGGTTTGCCAGGCTCTGCTGACAGAGTTGCCAGGCTCTGTTCCTGGCCCCGACAGCGACCTGCTGCGTGGTTGCCCATGGCTTGCACAACTTTCCCTGGTTACTTTGAACCGTCCACACAACACCATATGAAGTTGGACATGGCAAAGTGCAGCTGTGTGCTCACCATGCGGTATGGTAAGACACCCTGCTGCTGCTGCTGCACACAGCTGCCCGCCGGCCAGCCGGCTGCGGAGCATTGCTGTCAGCCAGAACCCACTCCAGTGTTCCAACACATCTGCCAGGTGTCACGTTTTACCACGGTCCCATGTACGGCCTGCTCGCCACCTGCCCCAGCCCACCTGCCTCCTAGGCAACAACAGCTACAAACTGGCAGCTCAGCAGCTGCCTGCAGGCTGTAGGGATCTAGCCCCACGCAACACACCCTACACTCCGGCAATCGAGTCGATGATGACCTTATACCCCTCCATGAGCTCCGCCTTGTCCCGCACCGCCTCCACAATGGCCAGCTTGTCAACCTGGTCCAGGTTGGGCTGCCCAGCAGGCCACTAAACCCTAGTAGGGTTTCACTTTAAACCCCTGCAATCGAGTCGATGATGACCTTGTAGCCCTCCATCAGCTCTCCCTTGTCCCGCACCGCCTCTACAATAGCCAGCATGTCTGCCTGGTCCAGGTTGGGCTGCCCAGCCAGCCACAGCAGCAGGTGCAGGTCAGCGAGGCGGCCGCTGTATGGCAGGCTGCTGTGCTTGCGCAGGTGCTCACGCAGCGATGAGGCGCTCTGTGTGGGGCAGGCACAGGAAGCAAGAGCAGACATGCCAACAGCTCAGGGTGTGTGTCGCTGCCCAATAACAACAGTCAGAAATATGAACATAAATTCCTTCACCTGCTGCTGTGCGGCAGGGCAGTGTGGAAGCATGGCGCAACCCAGGTGCGCTGTGACAGACACCCCTTTGCATAGGAGGCGGCAGGCGCGGATTTACCTACGTGCAACCGGCGTGAACACTGCTGGCTGCACGGCGACGTAGATACTCACACGAGCGCGCCCAGAAACATTCTGTGCGCACTCGAACAATAAGTCTGCTTGTTGTTCGTCAAGCAGCTAGTAGCCACCAGCAACCCACAAGGCCACGAAACAATACATAATTACAGTTTTCACTTAAGAGAACAACGCCCCACCTGCGGGATGAGCCTGTTCTCCACGGGGAAGCTGCTCAGCAGCGGCCCCATGTGGTCCAGGATGGCGCAGGCGCACAGGAACCAGTCGTTGTCCACACTGTCTGCATCCTTGCCTGCAGCAGCAGCAGCAGCAGCAGCAGTGTGAGGCAGTGCAGCCAGACCAACACGCTCAAAACAATTGTAGTGCTGCTCGCCTGTTGGTGGAGGACGAGCTGAAGCAAGCGAGCGAGACCACATGTCAACAATAGAGCGTGTGCTTCGCGGCATCTGTGTGTCTGCCAAACACAGGATGACTTGCAAAAACCAAAAGATTGCTGTGCCCCTGGCACTCACTGGCCACAATGACTGCCTGCTCCACATTTGGCTCCTTGGGGTTGCGCATCCTGCTGATCTCACTTGACTCAGCTCCAGCTAGCTAATGACACGTGATACATGCACACATGCCATTCCATAGCCGCTGGCAGCAGACACACGTCAGCAGTCCAAACCGCCGTTCTCATCAGTATGCATGCAGAACTCACTGGCCACGATGACTGCCTGCTCAACGTTTGGCTCCTTGGGGTTGCGCATCTTGCTGATGCCTGAAGGCTCACTCTCTGGCACAAACCAGCCGTCCTTGTACAGCTGCACCGCCTGCTCGCTGCACTGGAACGCCTGCAGCAATACACACACATTAACATGCATAAGTCAACAGTAGTTGTACAGTCGTGAGGGCTGAGGGGTGCCAAGTGACACACAAAACTACGTAGACTCGGCCCATGTCAAGTAGCAGCACAGCACCTACACATGAACGCATCCCACAGCCAAGCAGCCAGCGCCGCACCTCGAAATCCACGTCCGAAAACGAAAAGCAGGCGCACATAATGCCTAACAGCACTTAAAAAAGGCTCACCTCAAAGTGCACGTTGCCGCCGTGGTCGTTGGCGTCCCATGTGACCAGCACAGTGACCGACTTGGGCCCCATCTCGTCCTGCATGGCAGCCATGGCCTGGAGCTGCGGGGCGAGCAGCAGCAGCAGCAGCAGCAGCAGTCAGGGTCAGCTGATGTTTGAAGGGAGATCGGCAGTCAGAATGCTGGTGCAGCGGTGACAAGAGACACAAAGCGGCGGCATGATCACAGCTATGTTGTCGAGGTCGGCGCCCAGCTGCAACACCACAATTACGCTCAAAGCTCGGCGCCAGCTTTCACGCACGAGGATCGTCACACTGCCAAGAAGCGACACCCGTTCTGCCTCCTACAGACAGTGGACATGACTGGAAACGCGCAAGCGCTGATTCTTAACGCAAGTTCTGCAGTGCCTCACCTCTCCGCTGCTGACGATCCAGTCCCGCTCCTTGTTGGCCTGGCAGAAGACCCAGCCCACCTTCTGCAGGCCCAGCACGCCGGCCAGGAAGTCCGCCTGCACGCACAAGCACAGGTGCGGCAGCAGCAGCAGCAGTAGTTGGTGAGAAGGCAGCCCACCTTCTGCAGGCCCAGCACGCCAGC
>RWJK01000533.1:0-15815 GCA_004335835.1 Scenedesmus sp. ARA3
CCGAGGCTGTTGTGCGCTGCCTGCACACCCTGAACAGCCCTCGGCAGGCCCTGTACATGCCTCAACCACACTCACCAGGTGTCCTCCGTGCTGCGCAGCAGGCCGCGCACCACGCGCGTCAGCCCCCATGGGTACCTGCACAGCGCAGCACACGCGGCGCACATGCAGAGGCACTTTTCAGCTGCTGCACGCGAGGTACACAGCTGTATGCAGTGCAGTGCGCTGACTAGCTGCAGGCACAGGTGGCCAGCTTGTATGTGCCACCAGCCAGCAGCAGGGCCGTTGCCCCGGCTGCGCAAGCCTGGAGGAGCAGTGCCTGCCAGGGTTCATGCTCCACGCCGCAGCACTGCACTGACGCATTGCAACCAGGTCCGTGCCAGCCCTGGCCGCAGCCCACCTGTCGATGAGGCGTGTCAGCCCCAGCAGGCCGTAGTACTCCGCCTCCGCACGCAGCTCCAGCAGGTACCTGGGGGGAGGCAAGGGGGAAAGACAGCCGGCAGCAGGGCCGGGAACATCAACATGACGCACAACCCACTAGATCATGCTTCCGCAGGTGATGCAGGCACTTGGATGTCTACTGCGCAACATCTGCTGACCAAGGAGCCCGTGGCAAGCACCATGAAGCAACTTGGTGTATGTGCCTCACACCAGCTGTTGCTGGCACTGCTGCCGTGGGGGCTGTGCTGCTGCTGCTGACGAGCTCACTTGAAGTCGCTGCCGTCGTGCGGGTATGCCAGCTGCTGCGTGCGCAGGTAGTTGAGCACGTCGCCAAAGTGGCGCCCATCCCTGGTGACACACAACCATCAGCAGAGCAGCAGGCAGTCAGGTATGCGAGTGATACCGGGCAGGCAGCCTGTAAGACGCAGCAGCCTGTCGCTGCTGTGACTGGGATTGACAACACACAGCAGAACAGCAGGCTGTTCCTGTGACCTCCAATGCTTGCAGTGCGCACAGCTGCAGCTGTGCATGCGCATGCTGCAGGCGGCCGCACCTGTCTATGAACACTGCGCCGTCGGGTCCGCGCACCACTGCATGGCGGCCGCTGAACATGGCCGCAAACAGGCTGGGGCTGGGCGCGCTGCACAGCGTGCTGACGGTGGTGGTGAAGCGCGTGCCGCCCACATTAAGCAGCACCTGGTCGCTGTCGGTGAACACGGCCTGCGCGGCACAGCAGGCGCGTGTGTGGTGGCGCCACAGCACAGATTGATTGCCATGCAGTGCGAAGTCCAACGCTTGACCAAGTGTAAGGCACCACCTGCAGGCGGAATGCAGCGCCTGTCTGGCCAGCGCAGCAATCACAGCATCACAGCAACGCTGCTGCAGCATAGGCGGTTCATTGGCAGGCCAACAACTCACCTGCACTGCTGCCGTCTCCTGCTCAAAGGCTGCCCTGTCTGCCTCCAGCTTCTGGCGAGCCGCCTCCAGCTGCTGCTGCTCAGCCTGTGCGGAGGCCAGCAGCGTGTCCAGCAGCGCCTGCATGCTGGCCACGCCGCCCTGGAACAGCGCCACTGCCGGCGACAGCCCGCTGCTGCCTCTGCTGTCAGGCGAGGCGCGCCCGCTGCTCTGGCCCTGCTGTGATTGTGGCTGCCGCTGCTGTAGCAGCAACGTAGTCGCTGCTGCTGCTGCTGCTGCTGCGGTTGCCGCTCCTGGGTTGTTGGCGCTGTTGCCTGCTGGCCCGAGCCTGTTGCCGCTAGCTGCATAGTTGGCTGCCTGGTGAGTGCTGCTGCTGGAGCTGCTGCCGCCTGCGCCTGAAGCTGCTATTGCTGCTGCCTCTGCTGCTTGACGTGGCCGCTGCTGCGACCGTTTCACTGCCAGTGAGGGGCTTACAGACCGCTCCTCTTCTGCCATGGTCCTGATTTGCTGCTGCCCTGCCCAGTTGCTGTCGTCACGGGCTAAATGACTGCCGCAGCTGTTGCACAAGGTATGCTCCTATAGTGACTCGTTCACAGCCGTACCAAGCCAGGTTTGGCCTAGCTGTGCAGCAACAGATGGTGCCAGCAGCTCATAGTGTAGGTGCTGCTGGCCTTCCTGCCACTGCTGTCTTCACCGTCCGCAGTACAGCTGTGGTGGTCAGCAGAGTTTGAAAGATTTTGTGAATGTTGAGGGTGTCAAGGTGTTGTGAACTGGTTGCGTGACCCGCTCAAGAAAGACACTTGGTTGAACACAAGCACAATCGTGTACAGTAAGACCGCGGTGCGTACACGATATGTAAGATGTGCAGGCGGTCAGTATTCGTTGGTTGCGCAGTCTGACGGGCGTGGGGAGACTTCATACTTTGAATACGTGGACCCCAAGCCCTATGTCATACGCATCAATTCGCTTGACGATGCGTGCGTTTGGCAAACATCCCTTAGAAGCGCTTAATGCTTGAGATCTCAACAGATATACCTTAAAGCTCACTTGTGTGCTCACCATTGCCTGAGCACCACCATGTCCACAGCCAGCCTGACACAGTTGCAGCCATGTTCTGCCTGCAGGACAATGCAGCACAGGTAGCAACTTGGGTGGAGACCTGTCAAAGCTGGCATCACCACAGTACCGCCTGACAAAGTCTAACTTACCTCATCACTGCAGGCATGCTGAGGTGCTGGGGCATAGAACAGCATGCGCAAGGAACAGAGGACACCGCCAACGTCACGTCGCTGCCTCTGCGCTAGATGTAAGGACATTGGCTGTATCTCATGTTCAGGTGCCTATGAGTCATGTCGCAGCATCTTTTACACAACCACAGCAGCAACAGCAGTAGCACCGGCGCACACGGCAGTGCTGCAAGACGACTTGCCCAGCTGTGCTGAGTTGCGCGCTTGTGTGCTGCAGATGTGCACTGTTGTGGCCTACACCTCCAGCCTGGACAGGGGCCTGTACGAGATGGGCCAGCAGATGAACCAGCTGGTGGCGGGGCAGCTCACTGGGGGCTGGGCGGGTGCGCAGGCAGCAGCGCAACGGGACCGTGCTGGTGCCTGCGGCAGCAACCTGACTTGCACGCCACCACATGCACACATTTGGGTCCTGCATTCACGGTCCTATCAGGGTGTATGACCTTGCTGCACATGTGCAGCACCCGGACACTCCGAGCCGCAGCGGCAGGCAACTGTGGCCTGCTAACTATGATTAGCATCTGCCCTGCAGCATAGCTGCCAGCTGCTGTGCACTGCCTGCCTCATGGCGCGCAGCCCGCTTCCATATACTGCCTGTGGCTGCGATTGTGCTGCCTCATTGTTGCCGCCTGCTGCTGCCACCTGCTGCTGCCGCCTGCTTCCGCCTGCTGGTGCTGCTGCTGTGGCTGCCTGAGCAGACCTGTCCCCTGCCAGCCTGGGCGTGGTGCTGCTGGCGGGGCTGCTGACCAGCGTGTCGCCCTGCACGCTGTCGGTGCTGCCGCTGACCATCGGGTACATCGGTGGCTACGCAGAGGCCTACAAGCAGCAGCAGCAGCAGCAGCAGCAGCAGCAAGGCAGCAGAGGTAGCAGTAGTGACAGTGCACCTGGCGACAGTGGCAGCAGCAGCGGAACATCATCACAACCAGCTGCACAACACAGCAGCGTCGCCACAGAAGTGTCACCTAAGCAAGCAGCGCAGCAGCAGCGTGGCAGCAGCAGCAGCGGCCGCCCCGCCTCCTCGCGCCTGCCCAGCCAGGCCCTAGCCTTCAGCCTGGGCCTGGCCAGCAGCCTAGCAGGGCTGGGGGCAGCCAGCAGTGCGCTGGGGCGGGCGTACGGCCAGATTGGCAGCGGGCTGCCCACTGCTGTGGCGCTGGTGGCCATCCTCATGGGGCTCAACCTGCTGCAGGTGCGGCAGCACTGGCGCTGGCTGGGGCGCTTTTGCTGCCAGTGGACATCAGATTGTTGCAGGGTTGCTGCTGGCTGGGGATGTGCAGGCAGGTGGATATCTCATTGTGGGCGCTGCGGCTTGTTCTGTGCATGCAGGCTGACAGAAGTATCTCTGGCAGCAGCATGCTGCCTCGGCATGTGGTGGTGCCGTATCGACAGCGGCCAAGCGTGTGAGTGTGCCCTGAGGACTGCTGTGTGTGTCCTGTGCAGGTGGTGCAGCTGCAGCTGCCGTCTGTGGACATCGACGTGCGTGCAGCGCGGCTGCCTCCGCCAGTGACTGCTTACCTGGCAGGCGCCACGTTTGCGCTGGCCGCTTCGCCGTGCAGCACGCCTGTGCTGGCCTCGCTGCTGGCCTACGCCTCCACCAGCGGCAACCCTGCTGCTGGGGGCGTGCTGCTGCTGGTGTACAGCTGCGGCTACGTGGCGCCGCTGCTGGTGGCAGCCACTGCGACGGTGAGCTGATGGCGTGTCGGAAAGACTGCAATCTGTGTGTTACACACACCTAGCAGCGTCTGTGCAGCTGCAAACTCTCTGTCAACAGCTTGCATACTGTGCACAGTGCATGTTCTGCCCATGCCTCCTACCAAGCATGCTGAGTTTCATGGCGCTGGCGATTTTCATGTCCCACGCACAGCCGCATGTTCACAGCTTCATTATTTATTGGATGCACATCTGCTCAGCTTTAAAACCTCCTTGCTGCTGCTGCTGCTGCTGCTGCTGCTGCAGGGTGCTGCCAAGCAGGCGCTGCTGGACATGCGCAGCTCCTCAGCCTGGGTCACGCCCGCCAGCGGGGTGCTGCTGGTGGCAGGTGGCACGTACGCGCTGCTCACGCGGCTGCTGCCAGCTGTGTAAGGCAGAATAGCAATAGTTGCGGCGGCATGGGGTTTGCCTGGCTGGCGGTGATACATGATGTGGAGCAGTGGCAATGACTGCAGCTGTGACGCATTGCTGGTAGACGCGGTTGGCGTTTGTGCAGCAGGTGTTGATGGAGCAAGTATTTGCACTGCAACAGACTTGGCAAGGTTTCTCATACGGCATCAAGCCGCCATTGTGGCAGGCAACCCCTCTGCGTCGCGTCAGTGACGTCAATCTTCAATTGACGTGGCATTAAGAACAGTAACTGTGTTATCTTGCGGGACTCGTATCTGCAGCGGCCGCAATTGTTAATCAGTGTGAGTTGTGGATCGTTGATGATCGATGTCTTGTGCTTTTGCAACGGGGGCGTACCTGCCACTTGAAGCTACATCTGCAGCTGCTACTCGTGCCAAGGTTCCGATTCGTGTTGAGTTTGCCGATTCACATCTCACCAATATCTGAACGGTTACTACTGCACACTACAGACTGCATCAAGCTCTCTGACCATGTCTGTCGACGCAGCAGTGTTCGACGTTCTGCCCTACTGCTGCCGGCAGCTGGGCCTGCAGGGCCTGGCCTGCCTCGCAGCAAGCAGCAGGCAGCTGCGGACCATCAGCCTTGGACTGCTTCCCAAAGATGGTAGCATGCTGCGTGATGCGCTGGAGGCAGCTGCCACGGCAGCAGCTGCTTCTGCTGCTGCACCTTCAACACCAGCAGCAGCAGTAGCAGCAGCAGCAGCAGCAGGTACAGCAGAGCAGACACCACATGCAGCTCCTGCTGGCGCCAGCAGGGCTGATAAACAGGCAAAGCACCACGTGCAGGCAGTCACCTGGCTGCTGAGCCATAGCCCCACAGCAGCAGCAGCTGTGGGCGTGGCTGAGCGCGCATTGCAGGTTCCAGCTGTGCCAGTGGACTGGGCGAAGCAGGTGCTCGCAGCTGGCATGAAGATGACCTACGCACAGCTGGTGGCTGCAGCCCACAGCATGGTGGCAGGAGGGGAGGTGTGGGTGCAGGCACAGCACGAGCTGGGCTTGCAGACTGACGTGCCGCAAGCTGCAGTGACGATCTGCTGGCCAGGCACCTGGCCAATTGCATGGGTGAGCGGCTCAGCACACTGCAGCGGCAGGGGATCCGCCTGATGCAATGTTCTGCTGCTGCTTCATTAGCCGGCATGTTCACTTTGTCGCAGCTGGCTTCAGTCTGCTCAACTCTTGTAGCGCTGGTGGCTCTGCAAAGCAGCCAAGCACTATGCACAAACAGATTCATTACATTACATTACATGCTCCACTCAACGAGGATTGGGAACCCCAGTCAGGAGCCAACGAGAGGCTCATAGATTCAAAGCAGGCAGGTGCCAGTCTGTTTGTACAACAGTGCCTGCAGCATCATGAACGTGTTGCTGAATCCTGCTGCCATCATCACCTTGCGATTGGTGAGTGTGACTGCAGTGACTCACACGCTCTGCCTGCATTCTACTGTCCCCGCTGCAATTCTCGTATCTTACCGTGGCAGTCTGCTGTCAATCATCTGGTCGAAGTGCTGCAGCACAACAGCACGCCTGACCTCCTGCACCTAGCCATGAACTGCAGCAACCATATAGCAGCATACGCAGCAGTGCGCAGCTTGCCAGCGCAGCTGGAGCCGCAGCTGCTGCGTAAGCTGCTGGTGACAGCAGCCAAGCGCCAGCACGCGCGTGCAACTGGCCACATGCTGGAGATGGAGGCAGTGCAGCAGTGCTGGGATGCAGCCACACTCGAAGCGCTGCTCAGGATGATGGCTGCTGCTGAGCAAAGTTTGCATACCAAAGTCATGGACAGGCAGCTCGCCAGGGACTGGGATTTGCTAAGGCCGGCAGCAGAAGGCTGGAGCAGCGATGTGGTCCTGCAGCTGCTGCGAGCTGTGCCGCATGACATGCCCCTGTGCACAAGGCTGCTGCTGCAGCTGCCTGCAGCGCAGCAGCTCAGCGCTGACATTGTGGTGCAGCTGCTGCAAGCAGCTGTGCAGCTTGGCGCGTACCACTGCGCAAGCCTGCTTCTGCAGCTGCCTGCAGCTCAGCAGCTCAGCACGGATGCCGTGCTGCAGCTGCTGCACACAGGTGTCCTGCATGGCATGCCTCACTACGGCACCCCGCTGCTGGCACTGCCTGCAGCGCAGCAGCTCAGCGCCGTCACCATGGTGCAGCTACTGCGCGCAGCTGTGATGCATGGCCAGTACTGCTGTGCACGCCTGCTTCTGCAGCTGCCTGCAGCTCAGCAGCTCAGCGGCGACTTTGTGGAGCAGCTGCTGCACACAGGTGTCCTGCATGGCGCGCACCACTGCGCAAGCCTGCTACTGCAGCTGCCTGCAGCTCAGCAGATCAGCACCGACGCCATGTTGCAGCAGCTGCAGTACACGCTGGAGTGTGGAGTTTCTGGCGATGGTCGAGCACATCACCTGCGATCTCTCTGCGACACAGCTGCAGCACAGCAATTGAGTCATAAATTCGTGTGGGAACTCCTCTGTGTGTCCGTGAGGCGTGGCTGGTGGGACGTTGTAGATGCAATGCGCAGCCTGCCAGCAGCAGAGCAGCTCAGCAGCCAGCACCTGGTCAGTTTGCTTGAGGTGTGTCTGGACTCTTCAGCCCCTGGAAGCAGCGGCAGCATAGCCCTGCTGTGTGGCATGCAGCAGGTGCAGCGCCTCAGCAGCGACACAGTTGTGCAGCTGCTGCACGCCTCGATTCAGCACGGTGCTGCCAGCACCCTGCACCTCTGCAGACTGCCAGCAGCAAAGGAGAGCAGCACAGCAGCTGTCGGGGAGCTGCTGCTGGCTGCTGTGCAGCAGGACAGGCCCGCCGCCTCAAGCATATCTGCGAGTTGCCAGGGGCTGCGCTGCTGAGCAGCATAGCTGTGGTGCAGCTGCTGCAGGCAGCTGCGCAGGGCAGCAGCGGCTATTGCACGGCTCTACTGTGCCAGCTGCCGGGCGCACAGAATCTGGATAGTGCCGCGGTGGTTCATGTGCTGCAGGCGGCCATGCAGCAGGGCAGTGATGTATGCACCAACCACTTGTGGCGGCTGCCAGCAGCCCAGCAGCTCAGCAGCAATGCTGTGCAGTAGCTGCAGCTGCTGCAGCAAGAAAGGACAGCCCTGGTTGTATAGAGCAGCTGTGCCAGCTGCCAGCAGCATATTGGCTCAAATCAGGCGGTGTGCAGCAGCTGTTGCAGCAGAGCTGCCCTGAATGTAGAGCGCAGCTGCAAGCGGTCAGCAGCTGACCAGCATGTCTGCTGAGCTTGCAGCTATTACCGGACAGCAGCTATGTTGACTGTACACAGTAGCTGTCGGCAATTTCTTGTAAGTATACTGCATCTTAGCGTCTTGCTAGCGTAGTGCTTTGACTTTGCATGATGTGTCACCTTGTCTGTTCGCCACTTTGCTCCAGCATCTCGCGCGTGTCGCTATGTATAAACAATGGCTTTGGTTGAATGTGCAGTTTTGCATCCAATGCGGTTTGTGAGGCCTCGGCAGATGTATATATTCGTCCTTATACAATGGCGCCCAAATGAACTGCAAGCCACATGACTATCACCTGTTGAACAGCAGGTCTTGTTGTTCCTTCTTGGTTTGCCCACGAATGCATGCATATTAGTCCCGCCATTTGAAACCCAGTGTGTGTTGTTAAACAGCAAGTTTTTTTTTGGTTACCAGGGGGGACGGAATCCTACTGGCTCGCTACCACAGCACAATTGGGCAAGCCCAACTGCCGGGAGCGGGAGGCAATGCCTCACCAGCAGAACACGTCACAACACCCTATACCGGAGGTGCTAAACAGCAAGTTGCAAGCTTCTTTGGCCACCATGGTGCCGTCAGCCTGACAGGCTGAGCCTGATGGTAGACAGCCTGACTGGCATGCCGCACTGCGGTGCATGATGCACCTCCCTTGATGATAGATGGCAAGGCAGTTCCAGAGACACCCATCAAATGGAAACACTTAAGTGACACAGATCAACGCAACACGGGTTACACAGCCATCCAGGGCACACAGTGGCCAGAAGCGCCAGGCCAGCGAGCAATACGTGAACAATGGCCGCACATCAACATTTCAGACGCTAGAACTCTGGGCCACATCGCCATTGAAGTCAGCACACATACATGATACATCAGCATCACCATCAATTCTGCCAAACCCTGGCAGAGTTGGCTACAGTAACAGAAACTGCTGGTAACAAACTGCCCCTGGTGAAAGAAACACAGAGGGTGCTACAAACGTCTGCAATTGCCACACCAGCACTCATGCAGTACTGCAGCTCTTCCAGGAGGCAGGTCCCTGCCAATGCCCACTGTTGATGCCCACAGACCACACCTGGCCAGCAATGATTTCAGCTGACGGAGGTATACAGCAACGGCAGCTCGAAGAGGACCATCTGCATGTTGTTTGTGATGCCCTGATGTTGAATGGACGGCTCACAGCAATACGCGCAGGCAAAATGGTGCATATCAGCGTTGTTTCTGCAAACCAGCATCAACGGCCGGGCCTCTCTGCCACTGCCACGCATGGGACAGAAATTGCTGGAGCTTAAAACAAAGGCTGCCTGCAGCAGACAAAATTATCACTTGCTGAGTGCCAGAACAGACACAGCCGTGACTTGTGCAACTGCGATCAAGCGTAACACATGCGAGCAGAACTATGCCAGCAGTGCGCTGCATTGCTGAGCTGCTGGCGCCAGGCAATACCATCATCACTACGCACATGCAATGATGCACACCACATGCCTCAGCACACCACACCGCTGTCTGCTGCTGCCGGCTGTACCGCTGTTCTCACATTTTTCTTTGATGCAACTTTGGCTGCAAGTGCCAGCTGTGCTGCTACACTGAGCAGCTCGCCTAGGCAACGCTTGTGACGGTGTGCCACTTCCATGTGTCATTGCAAGTGTCCTACATGCTGCCTAAGATTGGGTACTGCTGCTGCGCTTTGCTGGTGATCTGCTGCAAGGCACAGCGGATACAGCCAGAACTGCATGCATGCCATGCTCACTGCTCACCGCCGCCAGCAGCGCTGCATCGCCTGCTGCTCACCGCGCTATGCTGCTGCTGCTGGTGCTGATGCTGCTCAGGCGTGCGCCAGCGTGCCTATGCAGTAGTCCTTGAGCAGCTCATGCACCGTGGGCGGGTGCTGCGGCCCGTGGAAGCCCTCCGTCGCATCCCCTCCCGCGTTGTACATGATGGCCATGCCCCCGGGGTGCTCCTCCACGTAATCAGTCACATCATACACCTTGGCAACGCCGCTGGCCTGGTCCTTGATGATGAGCCACAAGTCATCTGCTGTGGCGTGCTTGGCGACTTCCTCGCGGCTCCAAGTGCCGACCACCAGCTGCCGCTTGGGCTTGGCGGGCGCCAGTTGCTGCACGTGGCTCTTGTACGAGCTGCGCCTGCGGCAGGTAGGCAGCAGAGGAGCAGGGCAGCAATACAGCAGGGTAATGCTTGTGTGCGCTGCTGTGCTGGCATTGGTAGCTCCATTCGTGTCAGCCCGCTGCCACCTAGTTGTCCTGGTGCCTGCCGCTCTTCAAGCAGATGCTCATCATTCGCATGGCGCAGCTGCGGTTCTGCTATTCTGCTTGAAAGTGTCCAAATCCACAGTGTCAACTGCATGCCCAAAATTGCTTGTGGTGCTGCTGCAATGCCGTTGCTGCAATGCCGTTGCTGCAGCACAATGAAGTACCGTACTTGATGAGGCTGCAAGTACTTGGCCCCACCCGCCCACCTGCTGAGGATGATGGCCAGTGCTGCAACAGCCACCACAGCGATTATAAGCAGCTCTAGTGGCTCCATGTTTGCTGATGCAGCACCTGGCAGTGGTCAAGGTACCTGATCAAGCAGTTTCCAGGCACAACAGCACACAACAGCTGGTTACACCTTTGCCACCTGGTGTCACCGCTCAAACTCACAATGGTGCTAGCTCAGGCGTACACGAGCGGGTCTTATGGCCTGCGAGGACGCGGCCGACGATCTCAAGACAAACGCTCAGGAACATGACAAGTGACAGGGTGTTGAACCGCGGCATGTCTTGCCGTCAGGCAGCCCCTGCCGCTTTTAAGCGCATCACGCAGCCGATCACGCTGTGCATTTTAAGTCACCACGCTGATGCGTGCTGCTGCTGCCCGTTGTGTCGTCCAGCCCACCTTGGCGGCCTGCTGGTGCCTCCTGCTACACCCAGGTGGGCAAAGTCTCCGATCAACACGCTTCAACTTACTATGGTTATCGTCATTAGTTGGTTCGTGCGGCTGTTGCGGTGACAAAGTACTTGCTTGCAGCACTTTTTCTGTGGCTGCTACTCCTGCTGCTGCTGCTGCCAGCCAGTACCTGTGTGCTTGACTTCAGTCACGCATCGTCTAATGCCGACGTGCCGGCTTCTCCACTTGCACGTTGGTTTCGCTTTGATGCTACAGCAACGGTTGCTCAGCACCTGCGGGGCCCACTCTTTGCCCCAGCGGATCTACACGCTCCCAACAGCCATGTGACAGATGCACACAAACATGATCCCGCATTGCTGCAGCTGGGTTCAGCATCATGCACATTGATGCGTTGCTGACGTTTGACTGCTGCCCGTTGCTGCTGCTGCTGCACTGCTGTCAACACCACAGTGACCACTGGTGCAGCTGAGGAGGCTCCAGGCTAGGGGCATCGCTGCTGAGGTGAGGCAGCGCACACGCAGCGCCCAGTTGTGTATGCAGCAGAGTTTCACCGCGTGTGCGCCTTGTTTTTGATGTTGCTCAATCACCTCAGTGCATCGCAAGGGGCTTGCGGCAGTCTTTAGTTCTGCCTCAAGTTGGACGTCTGTGATGCCACAACACCTGCGCCTCGGCTCCCCTCCTGCTGCAGCGCCCCGCAAGTGGCACTGTGGCTGCGGGAGTGCGCGCAACACACCTGAACACTTTTCATGTTTTGCAGTTCGCTTTGGTCGTGGCTGCTGTGCCTCTTGAGTCGTATTGCTGACCCCTGCCTGTGCTGCTGCTGTCGTGCTGCTGCTGCCTGGCTGTGGTTTGATGCAGGGCTGGCAGCACAGGTGCAGCCGTGGCTTCCTCCTGCATAGCTTTTCAGCAGCAGCTGCGTGCGTTGGGGTAAGTTGCTGCCAGGCTGTTACACACGGTAAGTCAACTGTCAAGTGAGCTTCCTTCGTGTGGCCTGCTTGACATCATGCTGTGTATCACCAGTACCTCAGGGCGTGGCAAGGTGTGCTTCAGACGGACATCAGGATGGCGCATGTCTGCGCTTACAGTTCAGTACGCTGTGGCGCACAGCGCAAAGCGTAGGTAACCTTTCATGCAGACAGGCCAAGATGCCCTTGTAAAATGACGAATTTTATACAAACCCAGGATCCAGAAGGTCGCTGGTCATGCACAGCTGCGCACCTTCAAGCAATGCTGAGCCAGAAGACCCTTGCCAAAGTCTCCTGGCACTTGTGCCCTGTTGGAACGTGCACATGACTGGCACTGCAGGCGCATGCTGTGACAGCCGCCCTGGCAGCGATCATGCAAGCAGCCTCACAATGCAGCGAGCAAGCCCAGGCAAACAAAAACTCAATGAACCACAACCCACAGCGAGCCGAGTGTCTGTGCAGACAGCTTGCGTATGCATGTCAATAGTCTGCCACGCCTGCATACACATCAGATCCTGTTAAACAAACTGTCCCCAGTGTAGAACCTGGTCAACCCTGCAACCATGCAATGAGCAGTGCATGCACTACACTGTGCAGCTGTTGCCACAGCACTGCCCTGCCTGCTGAGCATGGCTGAACCTGCACTAGCTGAAGCTGTCAACTACTGTGTACAGCTGGTGTAGAATGTGAGCCGCGACAGTGCACTGTAGGTCACTGGACAGCAGAACGCTGCTCTTATTGCTGCTTTGCAGCTGCGCAATGATCACAAGGCAAACTAACTGCCTATGTATGAATGACAAGTGCATGCAACTGCACACATCAAAAAGAGCAGTGCGTCATCAAGGGTTAAGCTGTGCTGTCTGCCAGCTGCAAATGCAGCTCAGTGCTCCATGCAATATTGCATTGCATTGATGCACATGCTGCTGCAGCATGAGGCTGCACAAAAGGGCCGCTACAAACTACCGCTGGCAATAAGATTATGTTCAAACAAGCAACGCTCCACCAGGCTGCGAACTTATATGCATATTGTATCATGCAGCAGCCGCGGCTGTGTGTGCCAGCATGCCTGCACTGCCACACCATGGTGCAACATCCTGCTCAACGTGCGATGCAGGCAGGAAACCTGCTTGATTAGTCCTGCTGTCAAACCAACGGCTGCGGTGTGGTGTCACTCAGCGCCACAAGTCAGCGCCATGGCACCTGCAACTATATGCAAAGTTGTGCCGACCGCTATGATGCCCAGTATGTGCAGCGTCACATGATGCACAAGCTATACTTGGCTCAAGTGCTACTTCCCACTTGGTGTGACAAAAGCGGCTGGCAGCCAGGCTCTGGCCGGCGCCACTCAGCGGTGCACCCGCCACCTGCCCCTCAACCGAGCAAACTACCAGATTGCATATGCAGCGGCCAGCCCTGAGCGCTGCCACTGCTGCACCCAGCTACCGGGTGTACATACCCAGCTACTGCTCGAGTCCGCGCCGTCGGAAAAAAATCAGGAGTGTTGCAGCTGCTGCTGCCGGGCTGCGCCTCAGAACTTGATCTTGTCGCAGTCCTTGTCCTTGACGTGCGCCATGTCTGCGTCCTTGCAGCACTGCGACCACGTCTCCTTGTCACGCGGCTTGCTGAAGTCGTAGTCGCCAGGGTCGCACTGCGGGAGGCATGCGGGGCAGGCAAGGGCGAAGTGCTCTGTGTCAGGTGGCCAGCAAATGAGAGAGTTGGCTGCACACATGCAAAGCTGAGAGCTTGGGCATCCAGGGGAGGCTGGTGGCTGTGCAGGAGTGCAATGTGTGTGCGCGTGACGGCATGGAGTTATATGGCAGCTGCTTCTGCTGTTTGCAGAGGCTCTGCAAACATGTTAATGCTCGGTTCAAACAGTTGATCAGCGGTGGCAGCAGCCAGGCCGGGCCTAGGCACACTGCATGGAATTCTGCTGCAGTGCCGCGTGTGTTGCTAGCAAGCAGTAACGCAATGCTGCCTGTGCGCTGTGCATCCTTGTGTTGCAGGTTCGGTTGCCTGTGCTAGCTGCATACGCTGCTGAACGCACATGCATCACTGCACGCAGCGCCGCCTATCGCCTGGCACAACTGTTCATGCAGTGCAGCACGCAGGTGCGCACTCCACACATGCATAGAGTACTGCAAGTACCAGCCGCTGCTGCCACTCACGTAGTCGTCATTGGTGGTTGACTCGTTGTTGGGGTTGGCCGCGGCCTTCTCATCCTCTGCGGGGCGCGGCGGCAGCGGCGAGGCACAGTCGCTGTCGGCGATGCTTGCCTCTCGCGCGTCCTTGCAGCAGGTGTCCAGCGCATCCCAGTCGTCAGCACGGCCGCGGATGTCGTAGTCCTGGGGGCAGTGAGGGGTGGCAGCAGCAGCAGCATGGTGGCAGCAGCATAGATGGTGACAACAGCATGGGCGGCATGGGTTCACACCAAGTCAGTACAGACTACAAACCGCAAACTGTAGCAGCGTGATGCAGCCTGCACGCATGCAGTTTTGTGTTGCAGCAGCAGCAGTTGCTGTTTGGCTGCTTGCGAATCTGACACAATCTTACACAATGCCGCAGCAGCACCAGTCGCCGCACCTTGTTCTCATTGCAGTACTTCTCGTCTACCACAGCGGCAGGCGTGGGCGCTGGTGTCGGCGTTGGTGGTGGCGTGGGGGCAGGCGCAGGAGGCGACGGCGGCGGTGCCACAGGCGGGGGCGTGGGTGGGGGCGTGGGGGGTGGTGTAGGTGGCGGCGTTGGCGCAGGTGTGGGTGGCGGGGTAGGTGGAGGTGTGGGTGGTGGCACTTCTGGCTGCGCTGGGGTCGGCTGCGGCACAGGAGGAGGGTTGCTGACGGGTGGTGGCGTTGGTGGTGGCGTTGGTGGCGGTGTGGGTGCTGGCGCCTGGACACGACGCAGCAGCACAGCCGCAACTGTCAGGGTGCGCCATCGTGACTGCGCAGAAATGCATGCTGGGATGCGCCATATGTGCTTGGCACAAGTAGGATTGCAAGCGTCTGCTGTAATGACTACACACGGCACGCAGCAGCAGCAGGTTATGCTGCGGCAGTCATGCTCGGCGCTGCAGCTGGCAAGCAGGCAAAACAGTTGCAGTCAAGCCCGCATTGAAATTTGGCTGGACAGCCAACTGCTGCCAGCACGTACCAACCACTGCCACCATGCACACCAAACTGTAACCACCCACGACTGCGGGACAACATGCGCAAACACTTGTTGCAGCTGAACTGCATAACAGGTGTGCCGGCCCCATTGCACAGCTGCACCTACCGGGGTGGGCGCTGGCGTGGGCGTCGCAGCTGGCGGGAGTGCAGGAGTGGCGGGCGGCGGAACCGCGGGTGGTGGCACCTGCGGCATGCACAACACAGCTGGTGGGCAGGCTGGACACACAGTCACACGCACTAGAGCCACCCCAGACAGAGCGTTGCTGCTGACAAGTGTGCGCATGCTTGTCTCATGATGCATGTGCGCATGCTGGTGTGCCTTGTCACTCTGCCTAGGTAGCAGCCTCACTCACCACAGGTGTGGGCGGCCGGGCGGGTGTGGGCTCCGGCTGTGGTGCAGGAGGTGGGGTGGGGGTAGGAGTGGGAGCGGCCTGATAGCAGCAGCAGGCAGAGCCGCAATCAGCAGGATAACAGGGTACAAAAGAGTATGTTTCCAACACATCCACTCTCACTGCAGGCAGGTGGCTAGGAGCATGCACAGCTGCCAGGAATGCGCCATCAACAAAAGAGTGCAGCAGGCAGCCTGCGCCGCTCCTCACCGTGGGTGGCGGCGCATCAGGTGTACGCGGCGGTGCAGGGGTGGGCACCTGGAGGCAGCAGCAGGCCAGCAGCAGCAGCAGCAGATCAGCAGCAGCAGGTCAAACAGCCAGACAGCAGTACCGCAACAACAGCAGCCCAGGCCTCCTTGCAGCAGCAACAGGGTGAACATTCTAACGCTGATCAGCTTCACAGCATGCACCAGGCTGATCAGCTTCACAGCATGCACCAGGCTGATCAGCTTCAC
>RWJK01000533.1:16005-32279 GCA_004335835.1 Scenedesmus sp. ARA3
GCATGCACCAGGCTGATCAGCTTCACAGCATGCACCAGGCTGATCAGCTTCACAGCATGCACCAGGCTGCAGCCTGTGCAGCCGCAGGGGATTGTGCCAGCCAGCAGGCAGCACTCACCGCTGCAGGGGGTGGCGGTGGGTCTGAGGCAGGGGGCGGTGCGCCGCCAGCGTCACCAGCCTCAGCTGGTGGCACCTCATCACTGACGGGCTGGGCAGCAGCAGATGCTGCAGGTTGACTGCTGCTGCTGCTGCTGCTGCTGCCGCTGCTACTGCCGCTGCTGCTGCTAGCACCACCGCTGCCAGGTGGAGAGTCGGCTGCTGTTGGTGGGGGTGCTGCTGCAGCAGCTGCTGCCACTGGTGCTACTTTTGGCACCGCTGCACTGGCTGCGCCAGCTCCTGCTGCTGATGGCAGCACCAGCGGCAAAGGCCCAGCAGTGATGCTCACTGGCTGCTTACCACCAGCACTGCCAGCACCACTGCTGCTGCTTGATGATGACGCACTCGTGCCTTTCATGCTGCTGCTGCTGCTGCTGCCCCCACTGCTGCTGCTGCTGCTGTCGCCGGTGCCACCCTTAGTAAGGCTGTTCCGAGCGCTGCTGCTGCCAGCAGGTGGTGTGGGCCCCTGCGCCTTCACAGTGGCGCCGTCCACCTTGGCAGTGCTGGGCTGAGGTTGCTGCTGCCTCTTCACGTGCTTGGCCCCCGCGTCTCTGCTGCCACTGCTGCTGCTGCCACCTGCCGGCTGTTGCTGCTGCTCCTGGAAGTCGGCCACCACGAAGCGCACCGCCGCGCTGTCCTCCATGCTGCTCTTGCCGCTGCTGCTGGCCACGCTCAGGCTCACACTGTACAGCCCCGGCAGCAGCCCCTGGCTGAAGCGCGCCCGCTCAGGGCCGCCAGACACCACGGCCAGCAGCGCGCCGTCACGCGGTGAGGTGATGCGCCAGGTGTAGCGCGTGATGGCCATGCCGCGCTCGGGGCGGGATTCGCTGCCGTCAAAGCTGACGCTGACTGCGCCGCCTGGCTTGCCGCTGCTGTTGGGCAGAGTCTGGCCTGGCTGGGGCGCCGCTATGACAGCTGCGGGGATCTCCAGGCCCACAAACCAGGACGCCACCTTGGCAGCAGACTCCTTGATGGGGACTAAGCCGCTGCGGCTGCTGGCTGCCGCTGCTGCCGCGGTGCGCAGCTGCTGCTGTGGGCGTGCTGGTGTCACCACTGCTGGCTTTGCAACAGAGGCAGTGCGCCCCAGTTTGCTGCTGCTGGCTGTCGCTGCTGTTTTCTGAGCTTTTTGCGCTGCTGCCAGCAGCTGACGCGGCTGGTGCTGGCTGACATGCTGCTGCTGCTGCCAGTGCTCTCGTCGCCGGTCCAGTTGCTGGCGCAGCTGCTGTTGTGGTGATGTGCCTGGGTGGTGCCCGCTGCCACCTGCTGCTGATCCACTGAGACCATTTGACATTGATGCAGATCCGTCACCCTGAAATACGGCGGTATCAGCAGGGGCATCATCCCTGGTGCCTGGTTTGCCAGCGTGCTGCTGCTGCCGCTGCTGCTGCTGGGCTTGCGGTGCTCCTGCTGTCAGGTCCAACTCGGGCTGCAGCTCTGCTGATGTGGAGATGGCCCTGCAGCAGCATCACCAATGTTTGAGAGGTGGTCAGGCGCACCCTCAACATGATAACGTACGCCAGGCACCCTTCACACCAGTGCAGCTATGACAAGCAGTGAGTGCTGCTAGCAGCAGGGTAGAAACCCCCTGTTATGAGGGGCAGCCAGGGCTGTGCCCGGTGCGTAGTTTAACGTTTGACTGCAGTTGACGTGAGAAGTTGCAAATCAATGTCATAGGCGCCGGCAGTGGCTCGCTGGCTGCTCGCAGCTGACCTGCAGTGACTCCCGGCGATGTGCACCAGCAACAAAAAGCTCAGCCAAAGACATAGAGTCTTCATCTTTCCAGCATTACGATCTCTGCACCGCTGCCATCACCGAACCAAGGCTTCACGAGCACATTGTGCTGTCCAGTACGGGCTGCACGAGCGTTCCGTGATAGGTGGAAGATGGTGCTACAGACTGAACAGAAGATCGGGAATGCCCAACACGGCAGACGTTCTGCCGAAGCGGTGGCAACCAGTGAGTCTAGTGATGTTGGTCCGTTGCTGCGACGCTCAGTTTGCGGCATTCAATACGTAATAGGCTTAGTTGGAGCAGCGATATAGCGTTTGAGTCCTTGTCTTACACCAGACGTGAACTTCAGGGTTGAGGCCCTGGGGAACTCAAGAGGCGGGAACAGACGCACACCAGCCAGGCAAGTTTCACCAGGCCTATGGAGCTTGAGCCGTGACAACACCGCGCAATGAGGGCCTGGACAATGACAAACTGGCTTAGCACAAAGGAGGCATGCTTGGTGCTGCTGCTGTCATCCTGTCAGGCTGCATGCACTGCACTGTCGGTCACATCATGATGTCAAAACAGTGCTGCAAAATAGATATGCGTCCAATTTCACGAACAGCATGGCTCTCACGCGTCCAGGTACCAGAACCTGTGACGTTTGACACCGTATGCACTAATCTGGGCAATGTTGCAGCCCCCATCAATCGTCTTGGCCGCCAAGCTTGACGCCTTAAGGCGGCCTTGAACCCACTGAGGTGAGTCAACGAATTGGCATTGGCTGTGCATTCAGTTCAATGACTGGCTGCGCATGAGCGCTACTTACGGCTACGACTCAAGCTGCCGGCTGAAGAGTGTGCAAGCTTGCTTAAGCAATGATCTACCACAATGATGAGCCCCCAGGCCCGTCACCAATGGGCCCAAACCATACGTAATGCCTCAGCGCGGCGCACATGACCAGCATCGCCGTGTTGACTGCTTGGGCTGCGCCTTCCAAATCCGCGCCGATCATTTGGCGGCTGCTTGTTGTGTAGAATCATTCCGCGCCGTCTGCATCGATTTCAGCAGGCCAACCCAGAGCAAACCTCAGAGGTCCTGCGCAGCCGCGGGGCCAGGTCACCACTGCGGCTTCTGGCACTCCGAGTCTGTCACGCTCTGCGCTTCTGCGTCGCCGCAGCAGTCCTGCCAGTAGTCGCGGTCCTCCTCCTTGGTGAAGTCGTAGTCGGAGCCCACACTGGTGAGGCACAGCAGCAGAGGCGGTAGCAGGCAGCAACAGCAGGCGGTCAGGCCCACGGCTCAGGCGTGCTAGTCTGCTGTTGACCATGCAGGCTGTTTTTTATATTTTGCATGCAAGCTACAGCATGATTATTGTTGAGCGGGAAACATGCTTCAGGCGCTGCCATGCCTGGCCTTCTCCTCAGAGACAGCTACCAGCAGGTTGAACCTGCATCAACAATAAGCAAGCAGTGCATGCACATGCCTCCTCAACAGCATGCCATGACAGTAGTTCTGCTGCTGGCAAGCTCTGCACCCTAAGCGGCAGGCTACTGAGCTGGCAAGTGTGCCTGGCGCTGCCCAGTTGCCTCACCAGTAGTCCTCCACAACCTTTGATGCACTGCTGGGTGCTGGTGCAGGCGTGGGCGCGGCAGGCGGCACTGGGCGGGGCGGCATGCTGGCGCACTGGCTGTCCGTGATGAACTTTTCACGCGCTGTGTTGCAGCAGGTGGCCATGTCGTCCCAGTCCATGGCCTTGCCCAGGTTGTAGTCCTGCGGGGGATGCGGGGGCAGACACCATGGTGAGAAGCGTCGCATACAGTTGCTCAGGCGCATGCAGTGCCACAGAGGCGGCCTCTGCAACCTTTGTACATGTGGTGTTGGGTTGCTGTCTCCACACTGCTGTTATTGGCTCCTGCAAGGTGCCGCAGTGCTCCTGCAATGCTCACGTGGTTGGGGTCGCAGTAACTCTCATCCATGGTTGGCCCAGCAGGGGCCGGCGGCGGCACAGGCGCCGGCGCTGGCGGCGGCGGCTTGGGGGCGGGCTGGGGAGGCAGGCTGGCACACTCCGGGTCGGTGACACTGGCCCGTGTCGCACTGTCGCAGCAGGACTTCATGTCAGACCAATCTGCCAGGTCAGTCAGGTCGTAGTCCTGCAGGGCAGGGACAGGGCAGCAGCAGCAGCAGCAACACATTGAATTCATGCTGCAGGCGGGCAGTCTGAAGCTGTGCTGCTGTGTCAGCCACCTGCTTGACAATGCCGGCCCCCTGGGCATGCATGACATCGCTATTTGAGGGGGTGCATGCTGCTTTAATTCTGTTGGACATTGCCTGCCTCCTGCACAGGCATGCTGCCTTGCAGCTGGCAAGTTGGCGGCTGTCGCACCTTGTATGGGTTGCAAAAGGCATCGTTGGTGGCGGGCGGCGGTGGAGGTGAGGGCGGTGGAGGGGATGGAGGGGGCGGGGGCGGCGGTGACGGCTGAATGGCTGGTACAGCACCTGCTGCAGTAGCAGGCACCCCAACCACCACAGGGGGTGGCGGCGGTGGCGGGGGTGGTGGTGGTGGTGATGCCGCCACCGGCTCAGGCTGAGGTGTGGGCGCAGCAGCTGGAATTGGCGCCGGCACAGGCACTGGTGGCACTAACGCCACAGGCTCCGGCACAGGCACCACGACAGGCGCTGGTGCTGGTGCAGGTGCTGGTGCAGGTGCTGGTGCTGGTGCTGGTGCTGGCGCTGCAGGTGGGCCTGTCTGCTGGGCTGGTTCGTAGTCTGCACCAGCAAATGGGTCGCTGCCGTCAGCAGGGCCACTGGCACCCCCAAAGTCATCTGGTGGGGCCGCAGCCTGGCCCCCAGCAGCAGGTGCGGGTGGCGCTGGTGTTGGCTGGGGGGTGGGTGCTGTTGCAGCAGGAGGCGCTGTGGCTGCCCCAGGCTGCTGCGCTGGGGCTGCAACCTGCGTCGGCGTCGGCACCGCTGGCGCTGCTGCCTCTGGTCCTCCAATCACGATGTCGCCAGCTGTTGAACTGTCTGTTGCCGCAGCATGCGCTGGGCTGGGCGGCTGCAGCCATGGCCGGAACAGGTCTGTGTAGTCCACAGGCGCATCAGACACAAGTACAGGGCTGCTTGTGCGGCTGCTGCTGCTGCTGTCTGAGCTTCCCTCGCCAACATTGCTGCTGCTGCTGCTGCTGCTGCTGCTGCCGGAGCTAGTGCCGCCCCTGGCACTGCTGGGTGTGCCGCTGTTGTCAGGGCGCACAACACTGCCTGCACCTGCCACCTGCTCAGCACCTGGCCAGGCAGCAACTGAGAAGCGCGCCACTGAGTCGCTGCCCTGGCTGCCACCGCTGTCAGTTGCTTTGCTGCTGCTGACTGTCAGTGTGGCTCTGTAGGAGCCTGGCGGCAGCAGCAGCTCAACCTTGGCGCCCTGCACCTCACGCAGCAGCGTGCCGCCCGCCAGGCTGCGCACCGCCCAGTGGTAGCTGGCAATGGAGCCGCCCCGCTCCGGTGTGGAGGCGGAGCCATCCAGCAGCACGATGGCCCCGGCTGCTGACTGCGGCGTGAACACCTGCCCCAGCTGCGGCGACGTCACCACTGCAGTGGACTCTGACAGCAGCGCGATCCAGTCAGTGGCGCCTGCTGCAGCATGTGCTTTCCTAGCAGCGGAGCCAGGCGACTGCTTTTTGGCTGCTGCACTGCCACTGCTTGACTGTCCTCTTGACGGGCTGCTTGCAGCAGGGCCATGCGCAGCAGTCAGCTGCCGCTGCCTTCTTTGCACTGGCGCGATTTCCCACAGCTGCCAGCGCTGTCTCAGGCCACTTGCGGATAAGCCTTGCTCATTGACAGCCCTGCGCCATGCGTTGCAGGTGTTAAAGGTTGCAGGTGTTGGTGTTTTTTAGGTTACGTGGTTGGCATACACGCAGGTGCAGTGCAGCACAGGTCTGAAGCAGTTGGTCACTCTCAGGCTGGTGCTCACCCTGCTGCTGCTGCAGCAGCTGCTGCCAGCAGGAAGACGAAGCAAGCACCGATCCACTTGTTTACGGGCGGCATTAGATGTGTGACTTCTGCCCCTCCGGTATGATTTCATAGCAGTAGCCACGAAGCTTCACCACTGTGTTCCTTCTCTCATGACGCCCAGGTGGCAAACTGCGCAGGCGTCAAAGATGACAACTTCGCCCCGGGGCAAGTGCTGAGTAGTTAATTTTTTTATTTATAAATTTTATAAAAGCTTAGGCGAGCGTTGGTTGGCTCAGGTGCAATCAACCACTTGCAATTGTTGTGATGGCAGCGATGAACTTAGCACGGTGCTATTCCTTCCGTGTCAACAATGAGGCTTTACAATCTGAATCAAAACTCTTTATGCGTGGTGGGCAACGATGGTGTAGCAGTCGCATCTATATGCTTGGGCGCGAACTAGCGAAACAGCGGCTACGCACAGAACATGCACATGCAGCGTCCCTGGCAGACATAACTACGATCGATGCTTCATTCATATGAAATTGACTACCTTGGTGCTTTTAATGAGCAAAGCTACACACGACCGTTTGTAGGGTTGTTTCAGCTGAACTTGAGCACCGTTGCAGTGCAGCTGCAGCGCTTGCAGACAGCAGTCGTCACAGGCTGCCCGAGATCTGAAGCTCAGCACCAGAGCAAAAACTTCAATGCACATGTCGCTTGGACTGAACTAGTATCATGCCCATGCCCGCCGAGCCGCAGTCGCACAGCTGACAAAGTAGCAGCTGGCAGTTCCCCTTGATGGTTGTGGACCTGCCATGGTGTCAAGCAGCTTGCTGCTGGCGTCCGCAGGCTTGCAAGTATAGAAGGTTATTGAAGTATAACACTACATTATTGCAACAGCGCACATGACACCATCTCGCTAGGCTGCAGCAACAGCGTCGTGATCACAAGCTGTATGCCCCAACTGCACGACAACAACTGGGCCTGTGACCTGGACCTGAATCATCAATCATTGCTGTGAACCAAGCATGATCGCTATTCCGTAGCATGTTAGCCATCAATGCCAGCAGGTGCACCCGTCTCGGTCACAGCTGTTGTGCTGCGCACTGGCGCTGGCGGCAGGGCCACCTCAGGTGCATAGTCGCTGCTGCCATAGTCGTTGTCAACTACTGGCCGAGCCTTCAGCTTGGGCACAGGCGTCCCTGGGGACGCAGGAGCAGACCGTAGCATTGCTGCTGGTGGCGGCGGCGGCGGTGGCGGTGGTGGAGGCGACTGCGGCGGTCGCGCCATTGGTGGCGGAGGGAGAGGCTCAGGCAGCACGCCCGCATCAAGCTCAGGCATATCCATTTGCACATCTTCATCATGGCCTGATGAGTGTTCAGCTGCTGTTTCTGAGGCAGTAGCAGCCCCTGCCACAGCGGTGCCAGCTGCGCTTGCTGCTGCTGCTGCTGCTGCTGCTGCTGAAACTGCTTGTGCCGTCAATGCAGTGTCGACAGCAGCTGCTGTTGCTTGCTGCCGAGCCACATCTGCTGCAGCAGAAGCGTCCTTGCTGTCTGTGCTGGACCCGGCCGAAGCACCATCTGGCAGCTGCTGTGCTGTCGGAATGCGCTGCTGCTGTGCAACCACAGCTAGGGAGATTGCTCTGGGCAGCGCTGCAGCTGAGGGTGCAAGTGCCGGTGTGATGCGGTGGCCAGCCCTGCGTGCTGCTGCTGAAACCTGTCCTACCACCTGCTGTCTTTTGGACTTTGATGGGTTCTGTGTAGTGGTTCCTGATTGCTCTGCGTTTCTCAGGTCTTGCCGTGAGTGCTGCTGCTGTGACTTCTGCTGCTGCAGCTGTCCTGCCTGTTGCTTTCCTATTGGCTGCTTAACTGACTGCGGCGGCATGGGTGTTTGTTGCCGCGGCTGTACAGCTGCTGCTGCAGCTGCAGACCTGGGAGCTGCCAGCACCAGTGGTGCTGCGCTGCTGACTGCTGTCGTCTTGCTGAGCACCTGGAACTTGACCGATTCCTCTGCTGCTGCCCCCATGCTGTCGACAACCTTGAGCACAGCTGTATATTCCCCAGCTGGCAGCTGCATGTGCACCACAGCGCCGCGCATCGCCAGCCTCACTGCTGTGCCTCGCTCATCTTTGCCAAGCAGCATTGCCACCTGAAGCTGGCAATGCTGCGGCCCCAGGGCGCCCTTGACTGACGGCCATCAAGGCTGGCTGTGGCAAGGGCCGTTGCAGGGGTGTTGCCTCGCACCTTCAGCTGCTGTGTGGTCCATGCAATCAGTGGCGTGGGGGTGGACAGGGTCGCAATCCAGTCACGGCCATGAGCATCCTGTGATGCATCAGTGCTGGCAGCAGTGCTGGCATCTTTGCTGCGGTTGCTGTTGCTGCTGCTAGTGCGAGTGCTATCGTGATTATTAGCAGCACTACTAGTGCTGGACGCTATGCTGCTGCTGCTGCTGGCCTTGCTGCTTTGCCCCGGCCGTGGCACTGTTGCTGCATCATGTGCCAACAGCACACGCTGTGCTGCATGATGTGCTGCATCAGATGATTTCCTACAGATAGGGGAAACATAATGGCGGATAAGCATAGGCGGAGCACAGCATCATTATGCAGAATGACGCTACCAGCTGCAGCCATGCATGTCACATGAGTAGACAGCTTGGGGTCAACATCGTTGCCCGATCACTTTATGATCTCACCTTGCTTCAACTAATATACTGCCATAGCACACCACTGATATGCAGGCGAGCAGCAGCACTGTCGCAGTGCGCATGCCCGCCTTCGCGCCTCTCGCCTCAGAGGTTCACTGCTGTCTTGCATACACATATATCGCAGAGCAATTAAATCATAGACTGCCGTCTTGTACTTGCGATGATTGGACAGTTCAAAAAGTTGCGTAGAGTGGGGACTGGCGTGTTCGCAGTGACTTCAGCCGTTGACAGTCATGCCTGTAGCAAAGGTCAGTTTGAATCAAAGCTCACAAGATTTTTGTAAGCAAATCAAACGACATCAAACGCCGCGTCGGTGCCCTACTGAACCTGGTGCGACAATGTACAAGTTACACCTGGCTGGTGCCAGCCTCAAATTCCATGCATCAAACGCCTCACAGTCCTGCCGGGAAGTTGTTCACTTCCAGCTGCTGCGTCACCGGCTGCCCGCCCTTGGTGTAGTTGACGCGCAGCCGCATCGCCAGCGGCTTCTGGCCCGCCATGCTGTTGACCACGTGCAGCTGCTGGCTGGCGCTGCCGCCCAGTGCTGGCAGCAGCGTGCTGCTGGCCGGCTCCAGGCGCAGCTGCATGTACTTGGGCACGGCGGCCTGCAGCAGCAGAGCAGCACATACAGGCACAAGTGAGAGACGACAGCAGGTAGCGTGACTGCTTACTCAGCAGGTGACCTGGTAGCCATGAAGCAGACCGTCCGAAGCCACCGCAGTGTGTGATTCAAGCAGTCATTCACATACCATTCATGCAGTAAGCATGCACATTCACTCAGCATGCCCTGTTATTTATGTAGATGCAAGTAATGCTGCACATGCCCAAGGCTGCGCTGCTGGCGGTGCTGCTGACTGGCTCAGTGCTGCTGCGCACCTGCAGGTTGAAGTCAGCCACATCATCCAGGCCTGCATTGCTGTAGCTGGCAATGATGTCCACGGCGCCCGGCTGCCCAGGCAGCGGCGTGACAGCAAAGCTGATGCTGAGCCCCTCCTGGTTCAACACCGGCACGGTGGCTGCTGCTGCTGCTGCTGGTCTGGCTGCTGCTGGGGCGCCTGCACCTAACAGATTGGCCAAGGGGTCCTGCAGGGGCACACAAGCATGACACTTTCAGGAAATGTAGGCAAGCATATCCATTTGAGCTATGCAGGCACACCAACACCGTATGCACGTGCTGCTACTCCCTTCGCACTTCTCAACTGATGGTGGTGCGCCCTGCCAACTTCATGCTCAAATTCCAGAGTCGGCATGATGCACACATTGCCAGCTGTGACCACAGCTGCCTGCAGCCAGCTACTTACCACTGGTGCCGCTGCTGCTGCTGTGCCCGGATCACCCAGCATGCCCAGGATGTCTGATGCTGCTGCTGGCGCTGCTGCTGCTGGTGCCAGGCCAGGGCCCAGCAGGTCATCCAGGCCGCCGCCCCCTGCTGCTGCTGCTGCTGGTGCTGCGCCCAGGCCCAGCATGTCATCCAGCGGGTTGGCTGCTGCTGCTGCTGCTGGAATGGCTGCACCGCTGCCCGATACGCGCCCCACTGTGGCGGCAGCCACCTCCAGCCCACCCAGTAGGTCCACCAGGTCGTCGCTGGCAGGAGCAGCAGCAGCTGCTGCTGCACCACCAGCTGCTGCTGCTGCGCCTGGCGCTGCGCCGCCGCTGGAGGTGGGCGGCGACAGCACTGCGCCGCTGGCCAGGTTGCGGCTGTACTCGGCCTCGTCCAGCGCGGGCATGCGCTCCAGCAGCTGCGGCGTGATGCCTGCGTGGCCTGCCAGCAGCCGGCTGTACTCGCAGCTGCGCGCCTGCACCTCCAGCAGCACGCTGCCCTTGTGGCGCTCCACCAGCGCAGCCAGGCGGGCCCCCTGCAGCCAGCACATGCAGCGGCAGCAGCGGCGTGGGCAAGCATTCACCCAGGCAGCACGGAGTACAGGCCGCAGTGCACAGACCAAGAAGCTAAGCCGCGTGCATGCACATGCTACTGCTGCTGCTGCTGTAGCCGGCGCATCCCCCAGCTACAAGCTGCACATCACACGGACACTTATGCACAGGCCGCGCCGCGTCTCACCTGGCTGGGCAGGCGCGCGGTGAGCTTCATGGCTGCCGTGAGCGCCACCTCCCTGGCCGCTGCAGCCAGCTTGGGCAGGCGCAGCAGCGCCTCCAGCAGGCCCACCACGTCAGCCTCGCCCACAGCCTGGGGCGACTCGCCGTCCAGCAGCGCGCCGCCACGGCCTGGCCGGCACACAGCACCCACCCACCCACCCACACACACACACGGTAAACAGTCAGCATGCATGCCCACTTTGTTCAGCATGATCTAGCTGTGAGTTAGCAGCCATGGGCGCAACGCACACTCCCCGGCGTTTGCTTGCAGGACAGCTGCATCGATGTGGAGCAACACGCAACGTCAGCGCAGTTGCACTCTCAGTGCCAGCACTGCTACATTGCGCGCACCTGTCGGCAGCATCTCCCCAAACTCGCCGATGCACCAGCCGCCAGCCACCAGCAGCGAGGGCGCAGCCGTGTTCAGGTGCTGCTTGACTGCACCGTACAGCGCGCGCACCGCGTAGCCGTGCAGGTCCTCCGCGTTACTGATCAGCACGATCAGCGCGCGCACCGCCTCCTCCTTGACGTGCGCGCCAGCCTGCACCAGCACCTGACAGCAGCATCGCACACAGCAGCACCACCATATATACAGAAAGCAACGAAAGCATCAGCTGGCATGATCCTGAAACCGCGACGGTGGATGTAGAGGGAACCTCTGTCCTGCGAGCAGTGCTGCACTGTATGGTAATGCTGCGCTGGCCCCCGCAGCTTCTCGCAAGCACATTGACTGGATGCATGTTGCGACAACTCCTGACAGTCTCAATGATTGATTGCAAGAGGCTGCAATTCAAAGATGCACACCAACAGCATGGAACTTGATCACCCTTGCGCGCGCCCAGCAGCACGTCACACCACAGCCCCCTCCCCACAAAGCATGCCTCAAGTACCAGCTGTGCTGCCCCCACCTGCAGCATGCTGTCGATGTGCCAGCGCTTGTCAGGCGCGTAGCGCTGGATTAGTGTGGCGATCTTGGCGGTGAGGTCGGGCTTGAACTCGCCGTCACACACCGCCAGGTAATCCAGCAGCTCGCGCGTGAGGTTGCTGCAGGCAAGGGCAGGCAGGCAGGGGTGGCAGCAAGCGTGCGGGTGCAGCGGCAGGGGTGGCAGCAAGCATGGTGGTGCAGATATTACTTGCAGGACCATAGCGACAGCCTGCCATATCCTTGCACTTGTCCGCAGGCACCGCAGCTGCACCCAGCTGCAACTGGCAACCAGCAGCATAGGCGTTGCCTCTAAGCCCAACACCCGCACCAAAAATACCCACTAATCGGCCCCGTATGTGCTGCTGCACCATCCCTGCCCTGCCGCCGCCCTCACCGGATGTTGACCTGGTTGACCAGTGAGTAAACCAGCTCCAGGGCGCGCCGCCTGATGCTGACGTCAGCGTCCTTCACGCAGTCCACGATGGTGGCGCGGTGCCGCTGCACCGCCTGCGTGTCCACGGCAACAACCTGCAGCAGCAGCAGAAGCAGCAGCAGCAGCAGCAGCGCAGCAGCAGCACTGTTAAGACACGCATTTGCAACCGTGGGTGCTGCTGCTAGTACTGCACCATCCAATGCTGCTGCACAGCACTGCACAACCCAGCGCCCGCTATGACACAGGGCCCGCCGTGCCACGTCTCCCGGCACATTCACACGCCCACCACCACGCCTGATCAACCAGCCTTTCCCGCACCTTGGCCAGCGTGTTCAGCGCCACGTAGCGGATGTTGTTGTCCCTGTTGGCCAGGAAGCGGCCCAGGATGTTGACCGCCATCACGCGCAGCCCGCCGATGGTCTCAATGCCCATGATGGTGGCCACGGCCTCGTACAGGATGGCGTTGCCTGGGAGTGGGTGGGTGGGCAGGTGGGGTGGGTGGTGGGTGAGGAAGGCGGGTGGGCACAGGCTGGACAAGGAGGCTTGTTATGGGCTCGGCTGGACAGATGCTTGTGCAAGCACACTTCCTACGTGCAGAATTAGCCAGCTGCCGAATCTAAAAACACATGTTGCTGTGCTGGCCCACGCCCTGTGCCGTTACTTGATGTGCAGCTGAACAGGCTGACACCAGGTTGCAGGACAGCCAGCGCACCTGCGTTGCGTGAGCCCTCCACATTCGCTGCCACTTGCGCCAGGATGTCTGTCATGGCGTCGCTGGCGTCAGCATTGCCACGGCCTGCAGGACAAGAGGCGCAACAGCAGCACAGCGGCACTGGTCACAACCAGCCACCACCTGCTGTGTGCTGCAACTGCCACACGCTGCTTGTGTGATGGCCGTCAGATGTAGAATCACATGGACATTTGCAGGCCAGGCTGTTTGTAACCGTCCTGCAAGCAGTCTCGCTCACCCAGCACGCGCAGCAGCTGCAGGATCTTGACCTGCAGGAAGGGGTTGGTGATGCCGCCCACGTCATGCTCAGGGGAGAAGCCGCCCTGCAGGACAGCAGCGCAGCAGGGTCAAAGGCACAGCCAGCCGCAGCAACAGACAGAGACAGGTGACAACTGCGATGATACGTTGTTGCTGCACACAGCGCATCTGCTGCTGATGCTGTGCAAAGGCCACAGCTATTTCCCTCATACAACCCCATACAACAGCAAGCACCACGGGCACAAACTGCCCAACCTAGGGCAACTTGTGTGCTAGAGCTGAAAGAGTGATGACAGCAAGGTTCATGCTGCTGCTGCTGCTGCTGCTGCTGCTGCCTCTGCTGCTGCACCGAAGCTGAGCTCGTTACGGCCGCACCTGCAGCAGCGCGCGCAGCATCTTGCACAACGTGGGCACCTGCTGCCTGTAGTGCTCCACCATGGCTGGCTGCATGTTGCAGATGGCCAGCAGCAGCGTCACGCCGCTGAGCGCCACGCCCTGGTTCTTGTCATGCAGCAGGTCGGCAGCCTTGTCCGCAAACTCCTCCACCAGCTCCGGGTTCTTCTTCAGCACCCTGCGGGGGAGAGTGACGGAGCAGGGCACAACCAAGCACGATCGCATGAAGCTACTGGTGCGGTTGGTTGATGACGCGCAGCAGCGAGCAGTATGCACCAGCACATGCAACAGCGCCAAGGTTGACGCGCGCTGGGCTTGGACAGACCCCAACACACTCCTTGCAAGCGAAACAAGGCGCCAGTTGCTGGGTGCGACTGCAGCAAACTGCAGGCCTCGGCTGATGCTAATGATGTGAAGAGCCACCGCTGCGCCTCTGCTGCTGCGGCGCTTGCTGCGCTGCCGTCTGCCTTGCAGGAAATAGATTGCTAGTGCTGCTTCTGCTGCTGCTGTTGCCGCCAGTGACATCAACACACTGCGGCGCTGATGCTGCTGCCGCTGCCACAAGGCATGTCCAAGTGTGCTGTTTGCTGGCGCGCCTGCCAGCGTGGCACGCACCTGATGGCGCACAACGCTGCCTTCTTGCGTATGTAGGGGTTGGGCTGCCGCTCTAGCAGCCGCTCCACGTCAGGCGCCAGGTCGCGCGCCATCTCTGCAGCGACACGCATAAGATGCAAAGCAGCGTGGGTGAGGGTAAGGCTGCAGTTGCCACTGCTGGCAGCACACAGTGGTATACAAGTTCAACACATCCCTGATACTGCATGCTACGAGAACTGCTGTGCAACGCTTTGCTGCGGCGAAAAATATGAGAACTGGTGCCAGTACTGCAGCACGGCTCCAGCATGACTCCATAACCACTACTGCTGGTGCTGCCGCCCGCCCTGCTGCCGCTGCTACTGCTGCATGTCCTGACCTGCTGAGCAGATGTTGCCCAGTGCTGCCAGCGCCAGCCCCACGATGTATGGGTTCTTGTCGTTGTTCAGGTCCATCTTTAGCGAGTTGGTCACCAGCATCAGCACCTCCTGGCGCTCATCCAGCAGCAGCATCAGCCCCAAGTAGCCGATGCGCTGCAGCACAGCAAGTAAGTGCAGCGTCAGTAAGCATGTCATGCTGCTGCTGCTGCCCAGCTGCAGGAAGGAGACAACGCAGTTCATCACAGGCAACTATGTGCTTTGAACTGCTGTGATGCATGCAAGAGGCGAGCACTGATAAACATGATCCAGCTTGGTGATGAAGATGTGCATGCAGTGGCTTGTACTGCAAGCCTGCATCATTCAGCACCGTACTGCTTTGCTGGCTGCGGGAGCAACACCTTGCACAATCAAGCAGCCCTTGCAGAAGCAGCATGATACTGTCGCGCACCTTCTCAGGAAACCCATTGGCTGCAATCAGCTTCAGTGTCTCCATCTGTCCGAAATGTGTGGGATAGCCCAGCATGTGTATGTACATGAGCTTGGCGATGTTCCTGTGCCTGTACCTAGGGTCCTGCTCACGAAAGGCCTCCCGCAGGGCTGCACTCTCCTTTGCAATGACATCTCTTTCCTCTGCCTGTGTCTTGCAGGAGCGCACAGCCCTGATGAGCTCCCTGCACAGCAGCAGCACAGCAGCAGCACAGCAGCACAGCACTATCTGGTTGTGTCGAGGTCTGGCCTTATGTCGCTGCTCACTGATCCTGATCAGCTACTCATCCATGTTTAACCGACACAATCCGTCGTTTCGTGTTGTGCAAGCTGACATCACGGCATTGCGTGAGGAGCAGGAGGTTGGCCGGGCTCCATAGCCCAGCATCGCACCTGAGCCGTACCGACATACTCAAGTCAGCTAGCCAACAGCCAGCCGTTTCCTACAACAGAAGCACCACTGCGAACGTTGATCCTGACCACACGCCTGGCTTCAAGGCAGCAACAGCATGCAGTGGTCAAACACAGCAGAGTCTAGACCTTGATCGTGCGACACAGGCAGACAATAGCCGTGGTTCTGCACAAACTGTTCACATGGTAACCAAGACGACCTCAACGTCCAGGGCTTGTTGGCTGATTGCCTGACAAGTCTCAGCCAGGGTCCAGGGATAACCTAACCATGCTGAGAGGGCCATCATGGCATGATGGGGGTGACAATTACACTCTGCAGGGTTGCAATCGGACCTTGATAATGCACATCACCGTCGATAAAATTTTGTCCTATACCACCAGCCGTCCTTGAGACAAGCATCCTGGAACGCACAGCCAATATAAAGTGCTGGCATTTCCCGCCAGAACTGCTGAACTTCATGTTGAACATGCGAAACCGTGAGCGGCCGGCGCCAACTACACGCCCTTGGGTGGCAGCACTGCTACCAACACCTAAAGTGTTGAACACTTCAGGCTGCCAGATACACTATGATCACCAGACAATCAAGATGCAAGTCAAGGCACGTCCAGTTGCACATCATGCAACTGGACGTGACATGTGGCTCGTCAAGTTGGGACTGGACGTGAGCACGTCCAGTTGTGCACTGGACGTGAGCACGTCCAGTTGTGCACTGGACGTCGAGGAGGCAGACTGGACGTCAAACTGGACGAGCACTGGGCGTGCAACTGGACACGTGTTACAGCACCAGAAAAGCTGTAACAAAAGCACTATATGCGTATCTCGACGCCACAGTAAAGCTGCAGTCAAGAACACCTCGATGGTGGTCGCTCTCGGCACTGGTGACTGGCCACTGCCTGCTGTCACTGCACAATGTGCATGCATGTGAAGGCTTGCAGGACACGACTGTAAACACCAAACAGCAAACGCATCATGCACAAAGACAAATGCTGATGCACTGCTTTGATGCTCAGCAGCATCTTCTGCTATCAAAAATACACAACCGCTGAACACCACTGCTC
>RWJK01000534.1:0-41768 GCA_004335835.1 Scenedesmus sp. ARA3
AGCAGCAGCAGCAGCAGCAGCAGCAGCAGTGTCCAGCACGAGTACGACCACCTGCAGGTGAGGCAGCAATCAGTTTCGTCAGCAGTGTGTGCTTGTTTGTAGAGTAGCTGCTGCTGCAGCAACATTCTGCAGGCACCAGTACGCCCACCTCAATACATGTGAAACGCTGCAGTAGGCAGAGGCCGTCTACCTGAGGAGCGGCTGAATCAGCTCCAACGCAAGCAGTGCAGTAACGCCGCTGCTGCTTTTGCTGCTGCTGCTGCTGCTGCTGCTGCTGCGGCCACAGGGTGTGCTGTACCACGACCGCATGAAAGCAGCTGAGCTAGAAAAGGTGCGGCCGGAGCTGGTTGCCCTAGAAGAGGCCTTCATAGCAGCACATCCAGATGTGGCCATTCAGCGCGTGCCGCCACCAGCAGCAGCAAAAGCAAAGGGCTTTGGCAGTGTGGTCAAGCGATGAGCTAGTTGAGTTCACTGTGCTGGGTTTCAGCAGCAGCAGCAGTGTGTGAGGCAGCGGGTATATTTTATTGTGATGCCTGGGGTTGGTGGCCCTAGAAGAGGCCTTCATTGCAGCACACCCGGATGTGGCCATTCAGCGCGTGCCTCCACCAGCAGCAACTAAGGCCAAGGGCTTCGGCAGTGAGGCCAAGCGATGAGCCAGTGTCGCCAGTCATATCAGTTTGTAGCATGTCAGCAGCGGCAGCAGCAGCCATGCATGACAGCAACATCTATTTTGTGTGAAGCTTGGAGCTGGTTGGTCTTGAAGAGGCAACCTGGAACTTGGCCATTCAGCGCATGCCACTACCAGCAGCAGCCAAGGCAAAGGGCTGCGAGAGTGCTGCAAAGCGATGAACCGGCTGCACCTTTCAATTAGCAGCAGCTGCAGCAGCAGTGTAAGGGCATCTGAAGGCATTTGAAGCAGCCGCCATTCTTTTCATCTGCGAGGCACCGTGTTTTGATGCCACTCATCAAGGTGTCTGTCTCAATACCCTGCGCATCATCTTGCACCTTGTAACTGTATCATTGTCCAGTGGCCTTAGCAATGTCTGATGGTGGTTACAGACCAGATGCAGAGAGGTGCCCCATCACCACATCTCACAATTGCCAGATTGGGCTGGCTGCTGGCCACCCCACGTGGGGTGAGCTGTGCACAGCTCAACCAGGAAACCATGCAGGCTGTACACACCATCGTGATGCGCGATGACAGCCATGTTGCCGTGGCAACGGCGCCATCAGTTTAAGCCCGCTGGAGCGGAACAAAGACCATACGGACGTGTCCATGCCTGGACATGCCGCAACGCAACATCCAAGGGCCAAACAAAATGGGCTGCTGAGTTGCTCAGCACAAGCCAGCCACCATTACTAGTGCTGCAAACCCACAGCATTTGAAGGTGCGTCGTTGTAGTGAGGTGTGCAGCAAGGCACATGCCTTGCTGCAATTGCAGCGATGCCTTGCAAGGCATCGATCAGTGCCCATCAACTGCTGAAAGTGCTGCAAGCACTGCACAGCTGTCACAGCTGGACACAGGCTCCAAGGCTGTGCTCCAGTGTCCTGTCTGCGCCTCCTGCATTCCTGCATCGCAACAACACACACGCTGGTAAGTGCACGTTCTTCAACGGAGATGAACCTGAACATATGTAAGCCATATGCAGTGCTGTGCTGCAAGAATACAGGCATGGCATCGCAAGCACCTGCAGCAGCACACACCGCACAGTACGGAATGCACTGGGCACGAACCTGGAGTTGTTTTCTAAGGAAGGTGCATGCATTTGGCCATGAATGCTGATCAGCCAACCAACCTGGACCTGCCGGCAGACTGGCTTGCTCACCTTGCAGTGTTGCCAGCTGTGTCACTCCTTGCATGTGCCTGCATCCTCCGTCAGCAGCTGCTCAGCCGTCAGCAGCAGCATTCACCACATTCAGTGCAGCCTCAAGGTGCACAGCTGCTGCTGCAGGCTGCTGCCATCCGTCATCAGCAGCTGCTGCGTACGGCCCTTGCGCACCAATGATCCTGCTCAAGCTGCGCTGCTGCTGTTTGCTGCTGCCAGCTATCAGCCGCTGGCAACCCCTGGTGCACCACTCAGCCGTCAGCGGACTCTACAAGTGAAGCATGCTGCGCTGCAGCATTCAGCGCAGCTTCAAGGTGCACCAGGTACCGCGGGTGCAGGTGCGTGCTATCCAGCGCCAGCTGCTGCTGCAGGCTGCCGCCAGCCTCAGTTGGCTGCTGCTGCTGCTGCTGCTGCCGCCGCTGCTGCTGCTGCTGCTGCTGCTGCTGGCTGCTGCCAGTTGCTGTTAACAGCTGCTGCGCAAAGTCCAGGTATGCCAGCTGCCCTATCAGCTCTGGCTGTTCCTGCAGCGCTGATGTTAGACGCTGCTGCAGAGCTGCATTGAACAGGTTGACAATGTGCCGGGTCTCTTTCAAGACAGGTGGCACTGGGTGTACATAGACCCGCAGCTGGTGCTGCTGCACGAGCTGCAGCAGCAGCGCGATGTAGACCTCTACTGTGGCGGCTACTGCCTCCTCCAGAGACTCATACTGCAGTGCAAAACATGACACAAAAAGGCAGCAGCAGCGAGTTGTGATGATCAACTCTTGAGCTGTTCTGCCAGATTGGATGGCGCAAGCAGAGCTGCATTGAAGAAATTGACAATGTGTCATATCTCGTCCAAGATGGTGGCACCGGGTGCAAATAGACAGGCAGCTTGTGCTGCTGCACGGTTTGCAGCAGCAGCGCGATGTAGACATCTACTGTAGCGGCTGCTGCCTCGTCCAGAGACTCATACTGCAGTGCACAAATTGGCACAAAAAGGCAGCAGCAGCGAGTTGTGATGTTAAGCTCTAGATCAGCTGTTCTGCCAGATTTTTGCAAGATGACCTGCATTGAAGAGGCTGGCAATGTGGCGGGTTTCTTCCAAGACAGGTGGCACCGGGTGCACGTAGACCCACAGCTTGTGCTGCTGCACGAGTTGCAGCAGCAGTGTGATGTACACATCTGCTGTGGCGGCTACTGCCTCCTGCAGAGAGTCATACTGCAGTGCACATGGGACAAATACGCCAGCAGCAGCGTGTCATTTCGAGTCTGGGTCCGCCGTCTCACCACAGTTGGCAACATATGACAATTAGTCTCCCCCGCCTCCATGTTTGCCCACTAATCACTGCTTTGCACCCAGAGGAACATGTCTTCCGCAGCAAAAGTGCCTCCCACCTTCAGCTTCTCCACAGCAGTTGACATCCCTTCCCTGCAGTCAATTTCTCCCAGCAGCAGCACCAGCTCACAGCCGGGCGCCAGCCGCCCCACGGCAGCCCAAAACTGCAGTGCATAACGGACCTACCTGCATCTTCTCCACCGCAGTTGACAGCCCTTCCCTGCAGTCGATCTTGCCCAGCAGCAGCACCAGCTCAGACGACACAAACAGCTAACCACGCAGCACTGCGGGCCAGAAACATTCAAGCTGAATGCATTTGGCACCACCCATCCAGCCTTACCTTCATCTTTTCCAGAGCAGTTGCCAGCCCTTCCCTGCAATCAATCTCCCCCAGCAGCAGCACCACCTCTGAGCCAGGTGCCAGCATCCCCACAGCAGCCCAAAACTGCTGCGCTTGGCAGCAGCAGCTGCCGGGGCGCAGGTGCCACAGCTTGATGCTACCCATAGCTAGCATCTCGCCGCTGATACAAAATCAACTCCACGACCAGGGCATACACCACCCACCTTCATTTTCTCCACAGCGGTTGCCAGCCCTTCCCTGCAGCCAATCTCCCCCAGCAGCAGCACCAGCTCAGACCCAGGTGCCAGCAGACACACTGCACGCAACACACATCCAAGCTGAATGCATTTGGCACCACCCATCCAGCCTCACCTTCATTTTCTCCACAGCAGTTGACAGCCCTTCCCTGCAGTCAATCTCGCCCAGCAGCAGCACCACCTCACAGCCGGGCGCCAGCAGCCCCACAGCAGCCCAAAACTGCTGCGCTTGGCAGCAGCAGCTACCAGGCTGCAGCTGCCACACCTTGAGGCTAGCCACACATAGCCTCCCACCGCTGATACCAAACCAACACCACCACCAGGGCATACACCACCCACCTTCATTTTCTCCACAGCAGTTGGCAGTCCCTCCCTGCAGTCAATTTCTCCCAGCAGCAGCACCAGCTCACAGCCGGGCGCCAGCAGCCCCACAGCAGCCAACAAACGTCCAAGCTGGATGTGTTTGGCACCACCCATCCAGCCTCACCTTCATTTTCTCCACTGCAGTTGCCAGCCCTTCCCTGCAATCAATCTCGCCCAGCAGCAGCACCACCTCGGAGCCAGGTCCCAGCATCCCCACAGCAGCCCAAAACTGCTGCGCTTGGCAGCAGCAGCTGCCGGACCGCAGGTGCCACACCTTGAGGCCAGTAACCAGCAGCGGAGTCAGCAGGCGCCGCTGGCCACCAACAGTATTGCTGCGCCAGGCACCTGCAGCACCACAGACAGCCTCTGTGTTTATGCTGATCAAGAGGCCTCATCAGCCAGAAAATGGTGCCACACCTTGAGGCCGGTAACCAGCAGCGGAGTCGGCAGGCGGCACTGGCACCCAACAGTAATGCTGCGCCAAGCACCTGCAGCAGCAGACAGCCGCAACTTTGCATGGAAATTTTAATGTGAGCAGCGGAGCCAGCAGGCGCTGGCGGCTGGCAAGGGTGATGCAGCGCCAGGCACCTGCAGCAGCAGAGAGACAGCCTCGTTTGATGCTGGTGAAGAGGCATCTTTGCTAGAGCACAGCCAGTGGCCAGCAGCAGAGTCAGCAGGCGCTGGCGGCCAGCGAGGTTAATGCAGCACCAAGCACCTGCAGCAGCGCGCAGAAAGATACACCCTGGAGTGAGCCACGGCACCGTAGGTGTGGTTGATGAGGTATCACATGCGCTCTGCTGTAGATCAGCATTACGTTTAGGTCGCCGAGTGCGTGGGACTGTTAGCCAATCCGTATGGAGCAGGACACATACCTGACAGGCAGTGCGAGTCCCCACAGAGGTACAATGGAGCTGCAGCAGCACCAGCAGCAGCTTCATTTGCAACCCCTTGCACTGCTGTACATGTGCCTCCTCCTCCTCCTCCTGCTGCTGCTGCTGCTGCTGCTGGCACTGCTGCTGCTGCTGCTGCACTCCCTCCTCCTGCTCCAGCTTCTGCTGTTGCTTTTGCCACTGCTGCAGCAGCAGCCGGCCGCGCATCAGGCGGGCATTCCCACACAAGTAGCATCACAAAGGCAGCATATGCCGCCTCATTCCTTATCGCTGTTGCATGCAGAGGCACCTGGCTGGCTCTGCGGGCTCCATCGCATAGCTGCAGCAGCTGATTTGCAGCAGCTAGCGCCCCACCCGCATACAGCACCTTAGCAGCAGTGAACAGTAGCGCTAAGCTGTCCAGATCATCTGCCTCATAGAGGTAGCTTTTGCTGCTGTTGCTGTTGCTGCTGCCGCTCGGTGCCGGGCTGGCCGCTCCGCTGCCGGCCACAGGTGCTGCAGATGCAGTTGCTGCTGCTGGGATCTGCCTGTCCGTCCTGCTGCTGCTGCTGCTGCTGCTGCACCAGCCAGCCACCACTGCAGCATTGCCCACACAGCTGCAGTTGGCGGCTGAAGCGTCGCTTGTAGCTGCCACCTGCCTTGCTGCCAAGGTAGAGCCAGGAGCCCAGGGGCTGGTGGCAAGCCAGTTGCTCCTGCTGCTGCTGCTGCTGCTGCTGCCAGGCGTGTTGGGTTGCTGACTCAGCTCATGCAGCAGCGGCAGTTGTGTGACAGCCTGCAAGTTCAGCAGCAGCAGAGACAGTTGCAGCACAGCAGCAGTGGCAGCAGCTTTGAGGCGATAAAGCAAGCACATCCACACCATGAATGCTGAAACACAACGGAAGCCATGAGCCTGCTAACAGAGCACCCAAGCATCATGGCATCACTGCTATCGCCTTGAAGAAAAGTAATTGTCAAGCAGAACCCTCGCATGCCCTTGAAGGCTGCTGGGCACATAATCAAGCTCACCTTCAACTGCAGCGGCCCTACCCGCTTTGACCCGCACGCTGCACAGTACCCCAGCACCACCCACAGGCTGTCACGCCACAGCCCTTGAGACACACGCACATGCAAACGCGGCTGTTGTTTGAGAATAGGTAGCGCAGCCGCCGGCTCACCTTCAATTGCAGCGGCCCCAACTGCTTAAGCCCGCACGCACAGTACCCCAGCACCACTTTCAGCACCCCCGCATAATCATACTGCAACTCCAGACAATGCGCCATGCCCAAAGCAAAGCTGCTGCAGTCTGGCTGCAACTGTACTGCCTTTTGAAAGAGCTGTACTGCCTGTTGTACTGCCCCATTGTCTTTGAGGACGTTTGCTAAGAAGGCGAGTGCTGCTGGGGTGCCGGGAGAGGAGCCGACATCTGACAGCAGCTGCTGCATGCCCGCAGGATCCTGCAAGTACACACACAGCAGATTGCAAAAATTTCATCACAAAGGGATGTGGTAGCACACACAAAGCATGCAGGCAGCTCTGTGCAATGTAAAGGAGGCCTTGATGGTGCTTGCGGGCAAACAGCTTTGGCCGCCGCTCCGCGCGCTCCTCATCCCTGCAAGTACCACATTTGACTGATGTGGTACGCACCTATGAAAGTACATGTATGACACATCAAACATGTGAAGCAGTACTATTCACTGCGAGCCACACCACACTCTGCCTCGCACCTGTACTGCACGAGCCAGCAGCTGCCGCCCCTGCTTATCCCCAGGCACCTTCACCAGCATCTGCTGATCAAACATGTGAAGCAGTACAACTCACGTCAACTCACTGCAGCCAAAACGCACTCTCCTCGCACCTGCACTGCACCAGCCAGCAGCTGCCGCCCCTGCTTATCCCCAGGCACTTTTGCCAGCAGCCGCACCGCCACCTTCACCACCTCACCCCACAGCTGCCTGTCTGCTGCAATGACAGCGTACTGCCGCAGAGCAGTGGCCGGCGCGCTGCTGCTGCTGCTGCTGCTGCTGCAGCTGCTGCTACTGCTGCTGCAGCTGCTGCTGCTGCTGTCAAGCACTTCCGTCAGCAGGTGTGTAGCGGCTTCCGCATAGGCTCCTCCTCTGGGGTATAGGGCTGCAGCGCAGCAGGCCTGCAGCTCTAGCTGCTGCTCGGTGTCCTGCATTGATAGATAGACCAGGGCGGCAAGCGGGTTTGTGCTGTGTGGACCACACCAGGTGCAGACCACAATTGGGGATCGACAGGATGTGGGATGGCACAGCAGGCCTGCAGCTCTAGCTGCTGCTCGTTGTGTTGCAATTACAGCATGGTAATACAGTGTGGTAAAGACAGCACACAGGGTATGTCTTTTGCCAGGAGGCTGTCATGCACCTTGATTGAGACAGAACAAGGAGCATGCTGGCTGGCATGGCAGGCCTGCAGCTCCAGCCCACTGCTCAGTGTCATGCAAGATCAGGCCAGCAAGGGCACTAGGTGTGCAAGGACAGAGTGCCTTTCGTATAAAATCTGCTGCTCCTGCTCCTGCTGCCAGTAAACAGCAGCAGCATGATGCACACTGTACTCGGCTCCTCTCATCCCCACTCATCCCCACACGCACCTGCTTGCCACGGCAGTCCATTCCTGCCTGGAAGGACCCCAGAGCCGCCTCATACAGCCCAGCTGCCATATTTGCACTCTGAAACATGCATTCTACTAAACATTTCTCAGTGCACACGCACCTGCTCGCCACAGCGGTCCATTCTTTCCTGAAAGGACTCCAGAGCCGCCTCATACTGCCCAGCTGCCAGCTGGCACTCCCCTAGCTGCCGCAGCAGCTGCAAGCCTTCCTGACTCTGCAATCCCTCTGTCCTGCAAGCCGTGACAGCAGCTTGCAGGATTTGTGCTGCTGCTTGGTGCTGCCCTGCTGCTTCCAGCACTTGTGCAAGTGTTAGTGATGCTGCCACGTGGCCGGGGTGTGTTTGCAGCAGTGTGGAGCAGGCTTGTGCTGCTGTGCGGAGGTGGCGCTGGGATGCTGCATGCTGCGCTGCTTTGAGCAAGGCTGCAAATGCGGTCGGGTCTGCTGTGTCTGCTGCTGGTGCTGCTGCTGTTGCTGTTGCTGGGCGCACTGCTTCTGCTGCAGGTGGTGCAGGCAGTGCCGTCATTGTTCTTGTTGTTGTCTGCTGGCCCAGATCCAAGTTGCGCATCGCGGCATCCACAGCAGCTGCTGGTGTGCTAGCAGCTGCTGATGGCAAGTCCTGTGCTGCAGCTACACCAGCTTGCTGTGGCACATCTGGCGGCTGTTGTGGCGCATCAGCTTGCTGTAGCATGCTTGCAGCTGCTGACAGCAGCTAGGAATGCAGGAGTGTGTTGCTGCTGCTGTCTGGTGTAGCTGCTACTGGCAGAGGTGTGTCAAGTGCTGCAGCTTGCTCATTGCACAACACAGGAGCAACGGCGTCCAGGTGCTTGCTGTACTCCACTGCTTGTAATGATTCACAGCAGTACAGCAAGTGGCATCATTGATTTTTGCTGCACAGAAACTGCATGTCCTGAATCACCGCACTGCTGCATCGGCAAGGTGCTGCCATGGGGTGCGCTAGCTGCTGTTGTGTTTGCATATCACATCACACAACTTGCCACCTTTCTCTTAAAGCCGCAGTATAGAATTGCACTGTTGCGTAAGGGATTGCACGTTGGACAGGTTGCAACACAGGGGTTCAACCACTCAGTGCAGTGGAAGCCCTAGTACGTCAGTGACACACCTGCCCTCCGGCCACCTCAGGCCAGTGGCCAAGTGCAGGAGTGTGCTGTTCTCGTGCAAAGTGTTGATGCCGTGTAGGTACTTCGGAAGCTTTTGTTAAGAGGATTTTCACACCCAAGTCTGAAGGGACCAGGAGCATAGAACAGCAAAGGCACCCACCACAGCAGCAGCACTAGGCAGCAGCATGAAGCCCGTGCCTGGAGCTCTGGCCGCAGCTGCTGCCGCAGCAGCCGCAGGAGAGGAGTACATGATGTACGATGATGGCGAGCGGGAGCTGCTGGAGGGCATTGAAGGCACCAGCGTGCAGGAGAAGCTCGTGGACTCGGACTTCTTCAACCGCTTCGAAGACGACTTCGATGAGGATGATATGGCGCTGCCAAAGTGAAGTTTTAAATTAGATCTGTTTATGTAGTTTGTGGCCAGGGCCGCTGGTCCGTCTGTTGCAGTGTAAATCCAGCTTCTGCTGCTGTGTGGCATGGCCTGCAGGCCTGCACTGGTGCAGCATGCAGGCATCACACGAAACGTCCTGGCACGTTACTTGGTGTGGAAGAAGGGTTCGACTACAGCCAGGTGATGTCTTGTGCACAGATGCACGAGGTGCAAGTGCACAGCAGAGTATATCATCAAGCGTGTCGCAGCAGCAACACATCAGATGCTGCCAGACCTTGCCCTCGGCAGCTGGATCTTTGCTGCTTGAATGTGCAGCCGTGCATGCGTCTTGATGATGCTTTTGCAGCTGTTGTGTAGCTCTGATCATGCAGTGTCGCTGCCTGCAGGCTGCACAGCGGTGTGTTTTGGTACACTAGCAGCCTGCTCAGCTCGTGTGTTGCAGTGCCTCCTTGCCATGGTGCTGCTGTTGAACAAGCCAAGAATGTTGCTGACCAGATGCCTCATTCATACTAAAAGCAGTCCGTGCAACGTGCAATGCATGAGGGCCGCCAGGCATGAGTTTGATACATCACTTTGCATGGTATCTTGTTGGCTGGCACATGTTCATCTACAGTGCTGCACATGTTTGTGACCAATGTTATGCCATGGTGGCGTGCCCCGTGCTGTGCTAAGCTCACCACCAGTGCCTACGCAGACCATGGTTGTGCTCACAGCTTGGCTGCATGACCTGCTGGCATGCAGCTGCTGCCGTGCAAGGCTGCTGGTTTGCAGTGTGCAGCAGCAGCAGCAGCAGCAGCAGCAGCAGCAGCAGCAGCAGCAGCAGCAGCAGTGCAGGAACTGCGGGGTCGGATGTGTGGTGGTTTGTACAGTGCTTTGAGACAGGCCGAATGTGTGCTACTGCATGTTAACGTCACTGTGACATAGGGGAAGCTGGTTACCTGAAGCCAACACTGCTGCCTGCTTTCTTCAAGGTTCAGCCCATTGTTCGTACTCTGCAGTGGCAGCTTGGCAGCACGTTCGCGTGAGTCTGTATGAAAAGCTGCATTAAGGCCGGCACTACACACGCATGCACGGAGGTCACCTGCACGGTGCCTGCAGCTGTGATCACTTGTTGCTACTGTCCGTACATGGCATCAGCACAGTGTTTATTGCGCCCTTGCGCGCTGGTCATATCCATGTGTAACTCGACACATTCAATACAAAGCAGCAGTGAAGGTGGCAGCAGTACAGGCATGTAATTGACTACAGCAGCAAATCGTATGAGCAGTTTCCCTGACAAGCACCTCAAGTACAGCAACAGTCACTGCTGCAGTGATGATTGATACATTGGCAGCAGTATCAGCAGCAGTGGTGACTGATGGCGCCAGCAGACATGTGGCACAAACTCGCACCAGGTATCATTCATGTACGAACAGTAGCCGGTTCAACGCTAGTGAAAGATTCACCAGTACTTGTGAGTTCCCTGACATCACATGCCATGATGGAAGAAAGAATGGCACAGTCACACCGCGGAGAACGCACAGTTCCGTCAGGTAAACGATTTAGCCATATTAATTAGCAGACGTTGTTCAGTTATTCACAGGATGATGCATCACATTACAGCGATTTAGCATCGCCTGAAAAATTTCAAGCACTTGCTTCAGTGCCCTTCACCTGCTGTCTCAAAAAATAATGCAGTGCTGAGCAACCTGCATTCAGACATGGGCTGTGACGATGACACTCGCATAGCCGAACTACGTTCCGACATCATTCCGCGAAAGGACGCAGCAGTGCAGCAGATACTGTCACAATGGCAGCAGCAAGAGCAGCAGCAGGACAATAGCCAGAACTTGCTGGAGCTACTGACGTACATGCAGCAGGAGCTGGCAGCTCTCCAACAGGAACTATCTAGCTTAGAAGCCCGCAAGCTACAGGAGCAGCAGCAGGATGAGGCAGGTCAGTTCTTTGAAGTTTGCACGTGTCAACAAGCATGCGCATCTGCACCAAGAACATGCAGTATCCTTGCAGCAGAATTTGATGTTTTGAACAACGTAGCGACTGTAAACGTCAGCTTTGGCAGCTGCAGTGCTGCTGAATCTCCGCTTTCAGCTGTCCAGCATGGGCCTGCATGACTCAGCAGCAGCAAGCCTGCACTAGGTACCCTATTCTGACATGCCCTGCTTGTGTGATCCTGCTCCCCTCACTTTGGACGACAGCAGATGCTGTCACTGCACAGGGTGAGCAGCTGGCTCCAGCAGTGCTGCCATCATTAACCCTGCATGCCTGTGGCAGCACTGACGAAGCACGCAGCACACTTGCATGGTGTAGTTGCATGTACAATTTGCAAGCAGCAGCTGAGCAGCAAGACCCGCCGCCATGCTACTCCTGTAAGTGCGCAGGGTGACTTCGTACCTTACAGCACACTGAATTTGTGCAGGCAGTTCACGCTTGACCAGGTGTTCTTGTATGTGTTCACATTGCACTGTGTTGTCCAGGTCACCAATGCACTAGATGATCACCTTGTAAAGGGAGAGTTTGTATTAATCTCACTTTATCACCTTGTAATGCCATCTACCCGCCAAGCCCTGCCGCCTTGCCTCTGCCTGTGCTTCCCTACAGCAGGCCAGCCAAAGGGCGAGCAGCAGCCAGCAGTAATACACCTACAAATCCTGCACCGTCGTCCTCGCATCCGCAACAGCAAGCCTACCAGCAGCCTGGACAGCAGCAGCAGCAGCAACAGCAGCACTAAGACCATTGAGACTAGCAGCAGCCAGCTAGACCTTGCACGGCTCGAGGAGCAGCACGCAGTGAAGATTCTGAAGCTGCTGACAACGCATGATTGTGAAGTTCCTGGCGAAGATCAGTATGAAGAGGCAGTGATGCAGCTGCTGACGCTGGAGCCTGGAGACCATGTGTGGTTCATCGCACAGAGCACAGGTGCGGAGCAGGCATGGGGTTTGCATGCTGCTGCATGCTGTTGGCTTGCAGCTGCTGTTAGCTTGCAAGTGTGTGGCTCATCGCACAGAGCACAGGTGCGTAGCAGGCATGGAGACTGCAGGTCGTTCACAGAGCAATTGCATTTCGCTGTGGCTTGCTGTTGCAGCACGTGCTGCATGTGGCTTTTGGGTACAAACTTGCAGACCATCGTAGCTGTGTGCTGGCAACAATTCTGGCGCGTAGCACAAAACAAAGGTGCGGCGCCGGCATAGATGCATTAATTGTGCATGCTGCCCGCATGCTGCAAAGCGCAGCTGAAGGGCTGGCATGGGTTGGGCTGCTGTACCAGCAGGTGTCACATGCATTAGCAGGGTTACACCTGCACGGAGAGCTGCAGCCGCCTTGCTGCAGAACATGATGACGGCAGACTCGCTAAACCCAGGCCGAGCAAGTCCCAAACAAGGCAGTGATGCGCAGCATGTGCGCATTTCAATCTTCATGCTCTACTGCCGCCGCTGCTGCTGCTGTTGCTGCTGCTGCTGCTGCTTCTGTACCTGCCCGCAGCCGCCAGCGCAGTCAAGGCAGCAGCAGTCAGCTCCGCCTGCTTCCTCCTACAAGTTGAGGCAGCCCTCATCGCCTTAGCAGTAATCAAGCAGCAGCTGCGCAACGTGGCCCTCACAAGGGGGCTCAGGCTGGTTGCTAATAACTGGGCGAGGCTTGGCGGCTGGGGTGTGCGGCTGCTGTGGGGGCAGAAGCCGCCACCCCTGATGCAGCCGCTGCTGGAGCTGGGGTCGATGGCACAGCGAGAGATGGAGCAGTAAGGGGGGAGCACAGCCCACCAGTGGCAGCGGCGACGGCCGTTGTTGCTTGCAAGTCAGTTGCGACCGCCTACGCTGGTGCAGCCACTGCGCAGCTGCAGCTGATGATGCAGCCGCTGCTGGAGCTAGGGTCCATGGCGCAGTGGGAGATGGAGCAGCAATGATAAGCGTGCCAGCTCTCACTTGTGCAGAGGCCTTCTAGGACAGCATAGGCTGGAGCAGCCTGAGGCTCACCTGCTGTTGATGCACGTGGCTTTCACGTAGTAAGCAAGAGGGCGGCCGCAAGTTCAGGCACTGCCAGGCACTGCCTGCAGTTGATTTTGACGGCTGAGGTTATATGGCACTGTAACACTACTAGTATTCTCTGTTATCAACCTGCAACGATGAGGGACCCACTGGCATCTGATGGTCAAACTATCAGTAGTCATGCGAGGCTGCTCCTACTGTCCCTAGCTAGGGGCAGACGGGTTAGCAAAGCTCAAGTGCGCCGCTCAGTAAGCCGTCAAATCCTGCGGAGAGACAAACACATCTGCCCTGTAATTTTGGAGGACAGATTCTGGCATCCAGCTCACCAATGTATTGTTAAAAGGCCAAGCGGCATGATCACCATGTCACCGCTTCACGTTGTCAGCTGAAGCACTGCTGTCGACATGACGTCATTGGCAATAACACAAGACAGCTTCACATGCCGGACTTCTTGAACCGCTGGCAGCTGCCGGCTGCACTGCAACACACGCAAGCAAAGACTCCAGTGCGCGGCTCACACTCCAGACAGCTCAACTACCAGGCATGATGATGACAAATCACCAGGCAAATGTGTTGCAGTGCAACCGTTGCTGTGACAGCACTGCTCAGGGCACCTTGGCCCTGGCTTGCCTGAGGACGCACATGCTGGTGAGCAGTAGCTATGATACAAATCCGATGTTTATCTGGGCTGTAAACAATACCTATGGCCACAACACACAGTGCATGCATCGATGCATGTAATATCACGGTTTGACACACAAAGAATTCAGATGTCTGACATCTGATGGTATAGATCACCACATTCCCCAAACTGGCGAAGGATTGGGGCCACAGCTGCTGTGTGCTTTGGTATGCAGCACAATACATTGCGCACAAAATGCGACATGTATCAGGTGCCACGCGGCAATGACACACATGTGTTTGGCGTTGCAGCCCTGTACCACAGTGCAATGTGCTTGCAACATTGGCCACTGCTGCTGACACAGTAAACAAATTCTGATTCCAATGAAACATGTTCCATGCAGGCGGAACAGCAACCCAGCTCTCAAACGCCCTCCTGATCGCGACTCAGCTTCGCCGCTTCTGATCCCGGCGCACCAGCAGCTGCTGCTCCCGCTGCTGCTTCCACATCTGCTGCTGCTGCCTTGCCGTCTTCAACACCCTTCTCCTGCTGCCCCACCACCACCAGATCAATGTCCTGTACCTTGCAATCCGGGGTTCCACTATCCGCCGGACTGTCCATGCTGCCTCCTATCCGCGCTGCTGCAACCGGCAGCACATCAGCATCAGGCCCTGCTGCAGCATCCAGATCTGCTGTGCTGCTGCGCCGCATACTGCCAAGCCTGCCGCCGCTAGCTATTCTGAGGAAGCTACCCACAACGCCACTGCGCCAGCGCATCTGCGAGACATCAAAGAAGCCTCCAGCTGTCGCTGGCGATTCAAATCCGCGCGCGCCAGTCTCCGGGTGCCGCACAGACTGCAGGCGCAGCACGCCCCAGTTTGCTGCGGGGTTGACCTGTCCTGCAAGCCTGCTGCGGCCCTTTGCAGGAAAGGCGAAGCAGAAGACTACGCATATTACGTTGAAGGCTGCTCCCACGCCGTTTGGCACGCCAACGAACCAGTCCTTCAAGGCCTGAAGTGACAGCAGCAGCGCGCATAGACAGGAGACAGCGGCACACAGCAGTGGTGAGGGCGAGGCGCCAGTGCAGATAAGGGGTCGGTAGCCTACATACTTAGCAAACAGCAACACCAGCCCAGCAGGCAAGGCTGTACCTTCTGTCATCTGTGACACAGTGCAGGCACGCACACAGCAATCAGGGCCTACTGGCTTGCTGCAGTGTATGAAAACTGAAAACGAGTGCCAAGCCATTGACACGGATCTGTCAACAACATAAGTAGAATGTAACTGCATACAGAAGGACAGAGCTGCATGCTAGAGCAGTAGCGGCAGCAGCAGCAACCTTCGCACCATGCCGTATGCGAACCAGAGGGTGCCGTTGATCACATTCATGCAGCACAGCGGCCAGTGCAGGCTGGAGGAGTCGCGCTGCGCCACCACCTTTGCGAGTGAGGTGAGTGGTGCTGCATAGTAGATCGCCAAAATAGCTACGCATGTCGAGCCCCTGCAGGTGCAAAAGCAGTCGGGCAAAGAAGGTTAGGGAATGCTAGAAGCCACCATCTTTGCGAGCGAGGTGAGTGGCGCTGCGTAGTAAATTGCCAGGATGGCTACGCATGTCGAGCCCCTGCGGTGACAGTTGCGGCACGCCACAATGCTTAGGAAGCAGCTGAGAGAGTGCCTGACAGCACGAATGGTGTATGCAGCCGCTGTTCAGCTCTGCTATGCAACAGGAAGAGATCCTTCTGAAGGAACACGCTGCAAGCATCCTGAGCCGCAGGCACGCCAGTGCAGCACTACATTTCCTCGCCGGCCTGCAAGCCTGGCCATGCCATCCACGTGCTCAGCCGGCACGTGCGTGGCTGCTTGCTACTGGGTGTCACCAGAGCGTCTTCAGCGCTGGCGTGTCCAGCTTGGCAGCCAGGCCATGCTGCACTAGGTACGCAAGGTCAAATCTGGACTACAGCAAACAGGCTGCAAGCCTCCTGAAGCAGCAGGCTAGTACAACACGACACGTGCGCTGCTGCGTTGCAACCCCTGCCATGCCATGCATGTGCTCAGTCAGCATTTGTGCAGCGTGCTGCTGGGGACTCACCAGAGTGTCTTCAGCGCTGGCGTGTCCAGCTTAGCAGCCAGGCCATGCTGCACTAGGTACGAGGTTCCAAGTCTGGACTACAGCAAACAGGCAGCAAGCGTCTTGAAGCAACAGGCTAGTACATGCTGCTGCTGGCTCACCAGAGTGTCTTCAGCCCTGGCGTGTCCAGCTTGGCAGCCTGGCCCTGCTGAAAACCTTGGCCATGCCATGCATGTGCTCAGTCAGCCTATGTCTAATGTGCTGCTGGCTCACCAGAGTGTCTTCAGCCCTGGCGTGTCCAGCTTGGCGGCCTGGCTGACCAGCCCCACCACGAAGAACAGCATCACTGCTCCCAGGAAGATGTTCCGCAGAGTGTCTTGCGCCTGCATGGCATGAAGCAGTATGATGAGTAGAGATGGGATGAGGTGTAGGTGGGGCACGAAGCATCACTGCGCCCAGGAGGATGTTCCGCAGAGTGTCTTGCGCCTGCAGGTTTGCGCGTGAGTATCACAGCAAGGAGATTGGGGCAGGCGCACAGCAGATGGGGAGAGGGCGCTTACTAACGAGCAGCACGTGGGTGCTGTGCATTTTGAAATGTTGCTTTGGTGTGGAGGCGTCAGGGTTGACTGTCCTGCTTGGCACCAGAGGCGTTGATACCCCTGCAAGCAGCTTCCCTGTTTAAACCTCAACTAAAGCCAATACATCTTGAAGCTGATGTGCGTGACTGTTCCCCGCCTGACTCTAGCAGACAGCTCAGCCAAGCATACAATCAAGCATGCAACCAAGCCAAGCGATAGCCGCACCTGCTCCTTGGAGAACTTGTAGCAGGTGAGCACGTTGAACATGCCAAACATCAGCCCGGGGATGTTGCCGAAGCCAAGTGCACCCGCATCAAACCAAACTGAACCCACAACAAAAGGCAGCAGCAGCCGCACCTGCTCCTTGGAGAACTTGTAGCAGGTGAGCACGTAGAACATGCCAAACATCAGCCCGGGGATGTTGCCGAAGTAGATGTACCAGTCAAGCCCAACATAGCCGTAGATGATCCAGGAGAAGCAGTTGGCTGCCATGGCAATGAAGGGCAGCACGTTCAGCTCCTGCAAGGCGGGAGAAGAGGCGCAGCGGCACATGATTCATGCTCAGATAATGCCTGAGTGTCTAGCGCTTTGTCGTCATGCAAATGAAGTGGAAGAGGCTGGGTGGGCCCAACGCAGCACTGCAAGCAGGCATGATGCGGCACGCCGGTTGATGCTGCCGCAGCTGCTCACCCGCCATCCATACAGCAGGTCAAGACTGCTAGCCGCTGCTTGTGTTGCTGTTGTCAGCCAACAGAACAGCACGCATTAGTATCTGCTTGCCATTCCAACCGATGCATGCTTGCTGATTCATGTGCTGGCTGCAGCTCTTGATGAGTCATGCTGCTGCTGCTGCTGCTGCTGCTGCTGCGGCCTCTGTTGCTGCTGGCAGCTCGAGATGATGCATGCTGGCCACCCACCCCTAGGCTCTTCTTCCTGTTGACTTCAAGGACGGCCTGCAAGAACCAGCACACAGCAGCAGAAGGAGTATCAGCTGTTGAAAAGCACAGCTGTGAGAGCTGCTTGTACCAGCGGCATGGTACCATGCAGGCACCTGCTGAGTTGGCTTCATGTGCTGCCCAGTTAACTGCATCCTGCAAGCTGCAGAAAAAAGAATTCACTCCTGCAAGCTGTAAGCAGATGCTAGAAACTGCCCTAGTACACATCGCTGCTCTTCCTGCAAGTCATTGCTGTGGTGACCCGGCACACCCTGGCCACACATTCTGCGTCTGCTGCCGCCATGCGTGCTGTCAAGTGCTGCGTATCCTTGCACACCTTGAGTGGGGAGCTGAACAGCACAAATGCGATGCCCACCCCCAGCCCAGGGCAGACATGCTTCAGCAGGATGTCTGTAGTTGATAGAGGCATGGCTGCCTGGTGCTTGCTGAGCCAGCAGCCTCAGCTGCAGGCACCTGCCCGGCCCTGATGCCTGCAGGCAAAATGTTGATGGCAGACAACCCAGCAGGACGCATCAGCTGCTGCCTAAGGGTTGATTGCAGCACCAAGGCCAACATCTAAGTGCTAAGAAAACGTGTTGCAACGGCATGCAGGCGTTATGGCCTTTTGGATTGTGGGCTCCAAGGGTTGCTGCTGCTGCTGCCAGGGCCACTCACCTCAGGCGCTGCTAGCCAGCCTGGCTAGAAGACCAGCAATGCCCTAAACACGGCTCTTACAGAGCAATGTTTGTGGTGTTGATAAAGGAGTACGGCGTTGCTGGCTGTGACGAGCACCAAACTCTTGCTTATTCGGTAGCGCTTCCAGTCGGAAACACCTGACATCAACGTCGCACAGATAGGAAAAGTACCAGTTCGAAACACTGGATTGTAAGTAGGGTGGCTGTAAGAACGCTCATGTTGTGTGCTGGTGCGGTGCTGCAAGGGTGCAATCCATGTTCTGGCTGCGTCGCTTTCAAGTATTCGACCACGCCCGAAATGTGCTTGCTGCCATTTGGACATCGACTCTCGCAGGAATAGGTGCAGATGCCCTGCCGAGTACGAACACCTTGCTTTTCAAACTAAGCATCCTTGGACGGGTTGGACCCTGGTTTCAGAGAGAACTCACACGTTGATCCACGCCATGCATTACTCTTCTCAGTTGAATATCCACACAAGCTGCAGCCAAGCGCCTGCAACGCCTGGTGTTCTGCTGCTGTGCGCAAGGCTGCACCAACAGCTACTGCCCAACAAAATCTGCAGAGACAAATAGCTGTTGCTGCTGCCTGCAGGCATCTTACTTGCATAAACGCACTCACATGCACCTTGCTGGCCACCAGTTGCCTTGACGGCCATTGCACACTGCCTGACAACAAAAGAGAGGAACCTCGCTACACACCGCACACGTTTGCAGGAGAGCAGCTGAACTGCAGCAGCTGCTACAGCCAGCAGCTCAACCCGCAGCGCTGCTGCTCCTGCTGCTGCAGCAACAGGGGCCCCTCCACACGCTGCTCCCCTCGCAACATAGCAAAGTCCCACATGGGGCGCTTTACTACACATGCATAACGAGCTGAGCAGCTGCACCTTCAAGCTGCTGCAGCCATCGCATCCACACCACACATGCTGCACCTTGCTTGACGCCCCTGCATCTCGCGCACTGCTGACACAGCGCCGCAAAACTCGCAGGAAACGCCGCACAACCGCCGCAAATGCTCAGCCAACACGCGCCATGACAGCTCCGCAGCTGCACACGCTGCTGCACAAGCCTCGCCACTGCAACATCGGCTGCCAGTTGGTCAAACTGCGGTCAAACAGTTGGTCAAACTGTGGTCAAGCTGCTTACACCTTCACGCCCTCTGGCAGCACGCGCTTGAGCACCTCGCTGCTGATCTTCTCTGCCTGTGCGTCCAGGCTCTTCAGCAGGCCCTCGCTCTCCTTCTCCATGGCAGCGATGGCAGACTCGGCCTCGCGGTTGACCTGGCGGCAGCAGCAGAAGGAGAAGAAAGCGCGTGTCAGCAGGCTATTATGGGACGCAAGCAGCAGTGGTGCAGCATATGATGGCAAGGAACAAGATCCAACAAGCTGGGTGCAGCTGCATGTCACTTGCACCACAGCTCTTTTTGCCTTTAAATATGCAGCACCTATCGGAGTCACATGGAACAACACCGCAGATCTGGCTAGAAATCTTACGCCGAGTGTTATTTATCGCATCACTAGTGGTCCTTGTGTATGTCACCCTGATCACCCCTTGCATGCTGTGTTTGCTCCATACATTAAGACGGGCTGTTGTATACCGGGTGATGATGGCGGTATGTCACATGTGCCACTTTGGATTCCGGCATTATGTCGGTGGATGTGCCTGAGTGGGGCCCCACACCGCCTGCGCTGCACACTTTGTTTGAAATGGGCGCTAACTTTCGCCCATCCAGTAAAGCTACTACCTTGATGACGCCGGAGGTCAAAATACGCATGAAAGAAGAGCTCAGTACAGGCAATGCAACGGTGGCGTAACTCAGCGTGCTATGCCTGCCGTGAGCATCGGGTTACTCTTGGTACCTTTACCAGTGCTGTGCTACAACGTATGCACACGGTAGTGGACGAGCTGGTGGATGGTCGCGAATACACTTCCGCTTACAAGTCTGGTCACACCGCACCGGCTGGTCCGGTGATGGATGACTCAGGCCTTGCTAGGTTGAAACGTATGCGTGACCTGTTTGTTGTTGTTACGTTGGATAAGCTGTCTAGTGCCTTCAATGTGGTGTGCTTAAAATACTACGTTGAGGCTGTACAACATAATTTGCACACTGCTAGAAATTACGTGCCAGTACCGCTGACGATGCTGACCACAATAGCATTGCCATGGCGGCGCAACAGCTGGCCACGGCAGCTCGGGAGTTGGCACCATACTTGTATGCGACTTTGAGTGAGGCAGCTTTACGGATTTCCATGGCCAAACTACCTGTGGCGAAAGCCATAGGAAAGGCTCATAAAACACCTTGGGCCATGCGCTACCTGGCAGCTAGTACCGACAGTGGCTTGACTAGTGCGGCTCATTGGTGCACATACTTACTCCGTGCTGTTGAACTTGCGTTAGTGGCACAGTGGCGTGGTCTGATGGACGCTATGCCGGACGAAGCTTTGGAAAGGGCAGGCATGCAGCATGATGACCATAAACCATGGTTCATCGGCCAAACAGAGCAACTTGTGCGCATGGTGGCGGCTTTCTCACATACTTGCATGTCACAGGAGGATTTTGACGCGGGTCACGGCTTTTCTGCCTTTGATGTGGAGCAGTTGTACGTTATGATTGGGCTGGATAACTTGGAGATGAGTTTGCTTGCATGCATTCTAACGGCCTGGCGCTGGTTTGAGGCAGGCCAACCTGAATCTCTTGCACCAGCGCCTCCGGCCCACTTACAACAAGATGATATGGAGGTTGATCATCTGGGTTGGCTTGTTGTTTATGCCCACAAAGATCAACATGCAGAGTATCTTCGGAGTGGACAACCCGGAGTGCGCCAGAGGTTTGGGTTTCCCAACCCCCAGCCGCACCAAGGGTTGGGGATGTGGAATGATCACCTAGGCAAAGTTGCTGATAAGGCTTGTTTATGCGCCTTTTTGTTGGTTGATGCTCAGCAGTTGGTACGCTTGATTATCCGCAACTCTTATGTGCGGTTCGGGCAGCAGGTTTATCGCCAGACAACTGGTATCCCTATGGGTGTGAACCCCGGGGTATACTTGGCAAACTTTTTCCTGTACGACAGCGAATTTCGTTTCTTCAGGCAGTTTTGTGACCTATTGCACCAATACACCCCCGTGCATGACCCAGGCAATGTGTTCCCAGATCCCGCCGCCTTGCAATTCATTGCATGTCAGGACCCGCAGTTTGTGTTACAGCATGCCACTGCAGACCAGATCGGCGAAGCAGTGTTGCATGTCATGGCTAATTTCAGGTTCATTGCACGTTTTGTTGACGATGAAATCTGCGGGGCCTACCAATACATCAGGCAGTTGGTGCATGTAGAGGACACCCTGTTGGGTGGGCTCATCCACGGCTTGTACCCCGCATACCTGAATGTGAAGGAGACTGCACCAGCAGAGCCAGCTCAACCTCCACATGCCCCTCTTAGCGTAAATGCATTGGATGTGTGCATCTACTCGCATGCGATGAGAACGCAAGCAGGGGATGATGTCATGATCGCTACGACACGCTTGTATGATAAGCGCCGGCAGTCGTGTTTTAACGGCTTGGCGGTTCGTCGATTTGGACACATTTCTAGTAATGTAGCTGGTTCAGTGCACACTAGTGTGGTTTTGAGTGCCTTGCATCGTTTGCTGGTGGCTTGCGGTGACCTCGACAATTTCGTTGAAGAGGTGGCTAGGCTGGTTGCAGATTTGAATCAAAGTGGGTATCAGCTACTTGCAGTATGGCGCTTGGTTATACGCTTTGTGCGCCATAAGGCCGCACGTCTCTATGGCGAGACTAACCCTATTTACGTATTTGCTCTGATATTCCACACGTTTTGCATCAACGCTGGGCAAGATCCCCCGTTTCAGGGGCGCATTCAGCGCCAAACTTTTTACCAGGGTTACAAAGCATGGAGACAGTGGTACGAGGACAGGTTACCATGTTAAAGTGTGTAACGGTGCGGTCACATGTAAAGGACTATGCCTGCAGCCCCCTTGGTGGCATCGCTTTGCTGACGGTCTTGGCTACCTGATGGGTTACACTCAACTTACACATGCATGTGCTAACTCACCAGATACCCAGTGCTCTCCCAGTGTTACTTCAGATGCTATCCGCACATGGCTTGCCCATGTCGTCGGGGGGCTAACGTTTTATTCAAAGCTTACCTTCGGGTCTAACTCATTCAGGCCAGGCAAGGCAAGCTTGCTACAGTACAACCCAGTCCACTGTCACTTCCGTAATGTAACTTAGACATGAAGTGCAAGATATCCGCCTCAGGTGCCACGTGGGTTACAAGCCAACTACCCACACACACAGCGTATTCACGTTGCACTTGTTGTGTTCTCCAGGTACTGACACCCATGTCACCTGCTACGCTGAGTCTTGCTATGTCTTTGCAACCCTCACACAGCACGTCTCGCTTTCAGATCGGCCACACATTTTTGTGGTCCTTTATCCCTCACCCGCCGTGTCTTTCTGCCCTGCGTTCAGGTGTACGCTGCATCAGGGGGATAACTACATTCCACATGGGGAGCTGCATGCAGCCCGTGTTCTGACACATTGCCTTTGCCCTCTACATATGTTTATAACATGACTCTGAAGTGACATCTATGTCCTTTCATGCTCATGTATTCCTTGTGACATCCTCGCTTCCCCATTCCACCATATGTCACTAATGCCGATGGTTGCTTTGTGTCACATGCCCTACATGTGTGTTTTCCACATGACATTATCAAGCTCTCTACCCTTGCGACCAAATCTCCTCACCCCCCTATACAAACAAACAAACAAACAAACTAAACAGGCAAACAAATCAAACATACACTAACCAATACATACATACATACATACATATACCAAGTCAACAAAACCAACCAACGAACACATAATTAAACAAATCCACAAAACAAACTGCAACAAACCCGTCAAGCTCACGTCCACATATCCCACTGCTCCAATGCCATGTGTTTTTTTCTTGTTGTGCAGCTACTCACTTGATACGCCAGCCTGTGTGGACGTTGCTGTGTTCAGGCACCGTGGTTCTACAACGTCATACCCAAGCCAGTGACAGCAGCCGGTCTGACTACTTCAACGCGCACACCTCACCTTGAAGCCAGTCACTTAGGAGGCAGAACCAGCTACTATATATCAGTCTGCACAATATGCACCAGTCTATCAACGGCCTCTACTGACAACAAACCGCTGACCCCAAGGCCATTTCTTCCTGCTTGCAGGTAATGTCTGACACAGTGTGCAGTGTGCCTTAGAGGCAGCATCAGGATCTAGATTTGCCATGCATGTACCAAGGAGGGCAGTGACACCTCCATTAGTTGTACACCAACGGATTCACAAGCCCGGCACGGAAGACGCTCGATGATGAACCCACCTTGATATCTACCTAGCAACCCTGCACCGGCGCCCATCACAGGAGCAAAGACCCCACTCAGGTGACGGGTTTCCATTTAAGTAAGTTTCATCCCTGCTTACGCAGGATACTCCGCCCGTACGTCCCATAAACCTTTTCGTTTGTTATAATCCTAGCGGGATATTTCCTTTCGACGCCCACTTCGTTCGAATAATTCCATCTGCTTTACATGCTGAACAACTCTGAAAACTCCATGTTGACAGCCAACCGCAGCGCATGCCATGTTCAAGCAGTCATTGCTGCGCCGGCTGGCTACAGCCCTGCTGCTTCCACACATGACAAATCCCCAACACCACACCGCAAACCCTCACACCACATAGCGCCGCCGCGCACCTTCATCTTGGCGTCGTTGTAGACCTTGTCCAGCTCGCTCTGCTTCTCGCTCTTCTTGGCGTTGACCATGGCGGACACCTCACTGCGGGCATCCTTGATCAGCTTCTCAGCCTCAGCGGTCAGGGCGGCCAGCTCAGAGCTGCCGTCCTTCACGCTGCCCAGCTGGTTGCGCAGCAGCGCGTCACGCTCGTCCAGCACCTGGTTTGCGGCAGCAGCAGCAGCAGCAGCAGCAGATGCCGGAGATGTGTTTAGGTCATGTTGGATGTGTGAGAGAAGCAGCTGATACCGAGCTATTGCTGGTGTTGACCGATACGTGGCGTGACACACGTACTGACCCGCTGTGCTGAGGATGAGTTCCTGCTGCGCGCGTCTCAGGCGGCAGGTAAGCCTGCCTGCCTGGCATTTGCAATTGCATGCTGCTATTTCTTCTGCCGTCTTCCCTGCTGCCTGCTGTGCTGTCTACTCTTGTCGCCGTTTCACGCACGGCACACTCCCTCCAAGCAAAGCCAATGCTGCCGTGCCGCAAGCACTGCCAGCTGGCCGTAGGCACGCAAGCGCATACACAGCAAACAGCTGCAGCAACGGTGCACGGCTCTTGCAGGATGACCTGAAGCCCTCTCTTATTGCTGCTGCTGAGGTGCAAGGTGGCAACAGCTGCCAAACGGCTTCGCCTTCTGTGGCTTATTGCTGAGCGAGGGCCCTTGCAGGACAGCTGCTGCCACATCCAGCTGCATGTGTCTCCCCCAATTGCGCGACTGCCGCACCCCAACATGCAAGTGCTCTAACACATCAGGCAATCCCCAATGAACAGCCTGTACAGCATCATAACCGCCGCTGCTGCTCACCTTGCCGACGGGGGTGAACCAGAACTTCTCCAGGAACACCATCAGCAGCAGGATCTCGCCGGCCATGATGGGCAGCGTCAGGTTGAAGTCGAACAGCTTACCGGCCTCGGCAGCTGCGGGCATGGCCATGATAATGTTGGCCACTGCAGCAGAAGAAAGATAGAAACATATGAGTTGCAGGCAGGCAGGCAGCAGGTCAGAAGGCAGGCGCTTTGCAGGACAGTGTTGAGGGTGGGGTTGAGGACTGCTGAGGGGGTGCTGACAGCATGCAGACAGGAGCTGGCTATGTTGATTAGTGGTTATCTGCAACGAAGAATAGCTGCAGGCTGCAAGCTGGCAGATGCATTAGGATTAGGGGGCCCAGCTGCAGCAGGTCCCTTATGCTGCCCCAGCATGGTGCTGCTTGGATTCAAAGTGACTGCGTCAACGATCGCTGACAATCTGCGTAGCTGAGGAGCTGCAGGGCCTGCTCATTGCTGCGAGGAGCTTTAAGACAGCGTGCGAATCGGTGCTGCAGCTCGCCGGCAGCAAACTCCTGAATCATGCCTCCTGCCTGGTACTTTCATTGGCTGAAGCTATAACACTCAAAACAATTGAAGGATCCTTGCTGCTGCCTGCGCCTGAAGGCCTGCCTGCTGCAGCCATGCCCTGCCAATGACTCTGACCTGCGGTTGCGATGGCTGGCTTCACAACGGCTGGCAGCTGCTGCTTCTGGCCGCTGGCACGGACCACCATGCGCACAGCGCGGGTGGGCTGTGCAGGCCTAGCAGTGCTAGCGCCTGCGAAGCACTTGGTGCGTGACAGCATGCAAGCCATTGTGCCGGATTTGAGTAAAAATGGCGATGAGTCAACGCACTGCAACAAAGGTGACGCAGTACGCTCAATGCACGCCTATTGGCGAGGATCGAGCCTCATGCACCCACCCTAAACCCGACCCGCACTGTTCGCCTGCGATGTACATTCCAAAGCAATAGTGGCTTCATCCTTTCTTGTTTTAACCTACCTTGGCATCAGTTTTGACATCAGTCGGGAAGCGAAGCAAGTGCTACTACTGCTGTTGCCCCTGGGCAAGTGCTTGTGCTCGGGGAACATCCAGCTCTGCCTGTCCTGGGTGGACGTGCTTGTACACCTGACTTGATCGACGCCTCATGCACTGGCCTGCACCCTGATATACGTATGTGTACGATGCAGCAGCTGCTGAACACCAGCTGCTGTTACTGCAGCCTGATGCTGTGCTCTGTTGCCAGAACAGTTGGCGCACAGCAGTGCAGGGCGCAGTAGGTAGCCACAAATGCAATGCAATTATTTCTGGGATAGCACAGCATAGCAGTTCTGGATACGCTGCTTCACCAGCGACTTCAAGGCAGGTGGTCTCCTGCAGACTAGGCGGGCAGCAGGCTAGGTGAGGACAGCCGTTTGTTGCGTTGGTGGCAGGGCAGCTGACATATCCTTGTACAGACAATACCAAACGCACTTTATCATGGCTATCGCACGCTCTTCAACTGTACCCCGCATAGCAACTTGCGTAACTTCATCAGCACAGTCCTGCCATGGGAGACCTGCAGATTCACATTTGGATATATGGGCATAGCAACTCCCTCGCCAAGGGCTGCAACAAGTTGCAGAAGCAGCTGTTTGATAATTTGCGCTGTTTGATGAGCACCTGCACAGCTCAGGCTACTGCATGCTGTATGAAACCCTGTCAACAGCATCAGTACCAGCTGCAGCAGCAGATGCAACTCCCACGCACAGCCCACTCTGAGCACCAAAGGACTTGACCGGGGGCTTCTGGTCCAGCATCAACATTGTTTGAAGGTGTGCAACTGCCACAGTTTTCAAGGCACATAATAAACATCCTGGTCGACAAGCTCAGAGGCTCTCATGCTTATCATACAGAAAGGTCGTTCAGCACCGTTACATGAGCAAGATTAGCATACGGCAACAAGATGACAGCAACACTGTATAGTTCCTCCAGCAGCAGCATTGCAAGTAAAAATCCCATTGTCAACAACTGAACAGAATGCGCATTCAACCATTTTAAAAACTGCATGCGGTGAGCACCCGTATCTGCCAGATACAGTTTTTCTTTCTTCAGATACAGTGTTAGCGACCTTGGCATCAATATACCTGCTGAGCTGACAGTATTGAGCAGGAACATGGAGCCATAGCACTGCAACAACAAGCTTTCAGCTGTGCTGTCAGCTGATGCAACTAAAACCCACTCAGCAGAGCCTGAGTCAACATTGGGAACAAGGCAGTACAAATGTACACAACGTGAGCTTATGGACAACATCTACCACTTGGCATGATGCAATCGAGCCAAAATGACAAGCCTGCACCCATATGGGACGATACTGGCAATCACAAGGACGTGCAAATGAACACATCTGACACATCAAACTGTGACTCCCCCTTCACATCTTAACATCTTTTGAACCTGAACTGAACAGATCATCCGAGGATCCCCACTAAGCTCATTACACCAAGGCGTAGCCACGCCATCATCCGTTCATCTACATCGCCGCCCACCGCTTGTTGTGCTGCTCCACCAGCCGCCACTCCTGCTCCTACAACACCGCTTGGTCCAAGCAGTGCCTCACCATTGTAATGCTCGCACCCAGGGGACGTGCGAGCAATCACAACAACATGACCAACCCTTGCATGCCTGTTGATGCTGAACAAATTATGCTCCTTGACATGCCACTACCCTCACCACGAGGATAGCACACACCACACCGGCGATCACTCATTCATCTGCATAGCTGCCACCCGCTTGTTATGCTGCTCCACCAGCCGCTTCAGCCGCTCTTGCTCCTGCAGCACCGCTTGATCCACGCCGTGGCTCACCATGTGCATCTCAAGCGCCTGGATCAGCTGCTCACCTTCTTGTTCCCCATCATTGGCTGCTGCATCAGCACCCGACGCATGGATGCTGTTCTTGCGGGTGTGCCCCCGTGAAGAGCTCTTGCGCCGCACACGTGGCTTGATCGGCGCCTGCATTTGGCCTGCGATCTGCGGCTGTAGGAAGCCGTGTGAAGACAGGGGAGACAATGGCGAGCCTACGGCTGGTGCAGCGCCTGCTGCTACTGCTGCTGCTGCTGCAACGGGCCATGATTGAGGAGACTGCAATGTAGCAGGAGTGGCGAAGATACCAGAGGCAGACAGCTGCTGCTGCTGGACTTGGTAAGGCTGACTTGGCAGGCTGATAGCTCGCCTGCCTGCTAGGCTGCCTGGAGTGCCGATGAGAGGCGAAGGCTGCTGCAGCAGAGACCCCGGTGCTGCTGCTGCTGCTGCTGGAGGTGGCAGTAGCGGTGGCGGTGGCGGCATCATTTCGCCTTGCTGCAGCAGCGTTTCTGCAGCTGGAGCTGCTGTTGGCATGAAGTCTGCAGCTGCAAATGGAGCTGCACCAGCAATTGCGGGCTCTGTTGCTGGCTGCAGCTGAGCGGCTTGCCATGGCTGCTGCAAGGCCTGAAGCCCCTCTGCAATGAAGCGCCCACTTGCACCAGCAACGGCAGTAGACACCGTAGGGGATGGACCAAAACCTGCAAAGCCAGCGACACTGCTGCCTGACTCCACCACTCGCCCTGCAGCAGCTGCAGGCTGCATCACAGGGTACCAGCTGTCAGGTGGAGCGTCGTTGAACCGCTGCATGGGAGCCGCAAGCGATATGCCTGCAGCAAAACCTTGCTGCTGCTGTCCTAAAACAGGAAGCGGAGGTTGCAGCTGCTGCTGCTGCTGGTGGTCGTGGTAGCTTTGCGGCAGCGGTCGCAGCATGCCGCCAGAGCCGACTCTGCTTGCGGGGTAAGCAGTTGGTGGCCTGCGGTTCACAATCTTGCTCACTGTGTGACTGCTGCTGCCGCCACTGCCGCTGCTGCTGCTGTTGAGGTTGTGCCCAATACTGCTGGGTGCCCAGGACTGGGATCTGCTGAGATCTGTGAGGCCAGCAGGCTGCCACCGCTGCCACTGCTGCTGCTGCTGCTGCTGCTGCTGCTGCTGCTGCTGGGGGTGGTGGTAGTGCTGCCGGCGATACACATGCCCCTGCTGCTGCTGCTGCTGCTGCTGCTGCTGCTGCTGCTGCTGCTGCTGCTGCTGCTGCTGCTGCTGCTGCTGCTGCTGCTGCTGCTGCTGTGGTACGGCCCAACCGGCCATCCCGCCAAAGCCATCAGCAGCAGCAGCAGCAGCCGCAGGATTAAAGGCTTCACTGTTAGCGCGTTCAAACTGGGCCACTGCAGCAGCAGCAGCTGGGCTGAGCTGCAGCTGCCAGGGCAGGGCCGGCTGCTGAGGTGGCGTCATCTCGTCAAGTAGCCTGTTACATGACATCATGACGTCACTCAGCACCTGCAGGCGGCAGCAGCAGCAGCAAGCAAGCGAGGCTCAAAATTCATTCTTGAAAATGTCATAACTGCAGCAGTTGACAGATCCCAAGCCCTGGTCTTACAAAGCCTAGAATGAGGCTTCCCACAGCACTCTTGCTTTCCCCTCTCACCTGCCGCACTGTGAAGTACACCGATGGTGCGAAGTTCGCACCCGAGGCAGGTGTGAAGTTCACGACAGCTGAGCCTGTGAGCCTCAAGCTGCTGGCTTCACTACCATCGCCACAGCCACCCTCAGTAGCATCAGAAGCAGCAGCAGCAGCACCTGATGATGCTGCTGCTGCTGTCTTCCCTAACACGGGCGTCCCCACTGTCCTGCTTGAGGTTGCAGTTGACGGTGCTGCTGCTGCTGCTCCTGCTGTGCCGGCACTAGCAGCAGCTGCTGCAGAACGGTCACTGGCAGCAGCAGTGTGCTGCAAAACTGGGCTGGCGCCAACGCTGCTTGCTCTCTGCTGCGGCTGCTGCAGCTGCTGCAGCTGCTGTTGGCCTGTATACGCGCCGCTCCGCACCAGCTGGTCACCCAAGTGCTGCTGCTGCTGCTGCTGCTGGTGCTGTTGCTGTTGCTGCTGCTGGCGATGCTGCTCTTGCTGCTGCCAGGCATAGGTATCCTGCTGCAGTGCAGAGCCCATAAGGGTATGCCTGGTTCCTGCAGCAGCAGCTGCTCCTGCACCTGCTGCTGCCGCTGCTGCCGCCGCTGCTGCTGCACCTGCTGCTATTGCTGCCAGCCGTTCCCTAGACGCAGCATGCTGCTGCATACCGCCAAACTGCAGAGGGGACCTATCGGGCAGTGCTGCTGCTGCTGCCATCTGTCCTCCCAACCCACCATACGCACCTGCTGCTGCAAACATTCCGCCGGCTGTTGTAGATGATGGAGTAGGTGCTGCAGCTAGCAATGCAGCGGGCATGGGCTGCTGCGGTGTGGGAGGTGCTAACCACACGGGCCTAACAGCAGCAGCAGCAGCTGGCGGTGCTGCTGCCAGATCTGTCAGCACACGGCAGCAGCAGGAGAGCAGCTTATCAAGCAGCATCTGCTTGGCCCTGTGCTGAACTCTGGCTGTGCTCCAAGCACGCGTGCTGGCGGTGCCAGTTGAGCTGGGACCAGCAGCAGCTGCTGGGGACCAAGTTGGCAGCCCCAGCTGCTGCTGCTGCTGCTGCTGCTGTGTGGCTGTTTCATAGCCTGCTATGTTCAGCCCTCCCATCATACTGCCTGATGAGGCATATGGTGCTGGTGGTGCTGGTGGTAGGCCCCAGCCCTGCACAGGCAGCCCTTGCATGCTGGACATGCTGCTGCTCACTGCTACTGCTGCTGCTGCTGCTGCTGCTGCTGCTGCTGCTGCTGGTGTGCTGCTGCTGCCGCCAGCGTAGCCCATAGTGGGTGCCATGTCAACATCCATGGGGGTCAGTTGCGTGCTGTACTGTGCACCAGCAGAGGCACCAGCTGCAGTAAGCACACCAGACACTGGAACCCAACCCTGCTGCTGCTGCTGCTGCTGCTGCATGCCGTCAAACACCAAGTCGTGTGGTGCTGCTGCTGCTGCTGCTGTTGAGCCCGCTGCAGCAGCCTGGCCCTGAGGCGCAAGCGCAGCAGCTGCCTTACTGCTGCTGTCCAGCACACCTAGCAGCTCTTCCCAATTGCCAGTAGTACCTCCTCCCATCAAGCTGCCAGTAAACCCTGCTGACATAATCCCTGCAGAGCCACTCTGCAGGAGGCCAAAGTCCAGAAGATCCAGTACCATACTTGCACCCTGGGGTGCTACTAAGCCGCAACTAGCAGCTGTAGCTGCAGCTGCATTATCAGGGAGGCTTGCTGTCTGTTGGTGAGCTCTGTCAACACCCGCTGCTGCTGCTGCTGGTGGTGTGTCTATTGCAGCGTCCTTTGTGTTTGCTGCTGCTGCTGGAGTTATCCTGCCACCACCTGCCGCCGCCGCTGCTGCTGCTGCTGTTGGCGGCGGTGACGCCGTGCATTGCTCGAGTGACGCCAACTCAGCCGCCAGCAACTGATCAAGTGACAGCAGCGAGGAGCCTTTGGCATGCACCAGGCTATCCCTCATAGCTAATGAACCCCAGAAGCTGTCCTTCACCTGCAGAGGGTTTTGTGGATGCCACTGCAGAGGGTTTAGCAGGCTGCTGCGCATGTGGAGGGGCCATGCTGGGCTCGGCACACGATCTGCTGCTGCTGCTGCTGCCAGTGGTGGATTGCTGCTGCCAGCAGCAGCAGCGTGCGCAGGATCCTGCTGCTGCTGCTGCCGCTCAATGAAGGCTCGCAGGTATGCACTGTCAAGGAAAGAGTCCATCAGAGACAGCTTGGGCTGCTGCAAAGGCTCTGCTGCATCAGCTGCTGCTGCTGCTGCTGCTGCTGGTTGTGCATTGGATGTGGCTGCCGCAGCTGCTGCTGCCGGCTCGCTATCATGTACTGACAGCTGCAGCAGCATGCTTGCGGCATTCAAGCTGGCAGCAGCAGCCAGTGGTGATGCAGCATGTGTTGCGGCTGCTGGTGCTGCGCCTGCTGCTGCCGCTGCAGCAGCAGGGCTTGCTGCAGCAAAGGGCGTGTACATGTCATCTGCGATGTCCTGTGCACCAGCCAGCATACCTGCTTCTGTAGCTGCTGGTGCTGCTGGTGCTGCTGCTGCCAGCAGTGGCGTCGTTGCTGCACTGGCGGCTTGCCTCGCTCCAAGTGATTCTGGTGCCTGCAGCTCTAAGCCACTGGCAAGCTGAGGCCAGGTGCTGGACCTCTGTAGCTGCAACTGCTGCTGCTGCTGCTGCTGCTGATCGCTCAGTGTCTGCTGCTGCTGGTCCTCCGGTGTTTGCTGCTGGGAGTGCTGCTGCTGCAGCACCTTGCCCCTTGCGATCTGCGCGCGCAGCTCTGCAGCAAGGCCGGCTATCTCTAGAACTGCATTATCGCCTGCTGCTGCTGTTGTTGTCTCGTCTGCTGCTGTGTTGCCATCAGCTGCAGCAGCAGCAGCAGTATCTGCAGCAAGTGGAGGTAAGAGCTGACACTGCTGATCTGGGGACGGCGTGATGCCGCCACTGCTGTAGCCAGCACTCCTATCTGCCGGTTCAAATGCTGGCATGCCTGCTGCTGCTGCTGCTGCTGCTTCAGGCTGCTGCATCAGCATGTCTTCTTCCATGGCAGGTAGAGCTGCGGGCAAGTCCCCTGTTGACCTTCTCAGCGGCAGCGCTGCAACAGCAGCAGCGGCGGCAGCAAGCAGAGGAGGGGCATCCACAGCAAGCCTGACTGCTGACGTGTCAGCTGCAGCTGCAGCAGGCCATGTTGTTGTGTTGTCTAATGCTGCTGCTGCTGGCAGCGCTGTTGCAGGTTCAGAGTTGTCCACTGCTGGTGTGGCTGGCCTGCTGTTGATAAGCTGCATCAGTGTGGCTGTCCAGGTTGACACCCTGCGCACTGCTGCTGCTGCTGCAGGCGCTGCTGCTGCATCCGCCTCGCCCTGCTGCTGCTGCTGCTGCTGCTGCTGCTGCATGGCGGCTGTACCAGTGAGGGGTGGCGGCATGCAAGCTGGCGGCAGCATAGCACCAGAATCTGAACCTCCTGCCCCTTCTGCTGCTGCTGCTGGTGCTGTTGCTGCCAGTGCTGCCAGGAACTCCTGGTCTGCTGCTGCCTCCTGGCTGGCAGCAGCAGCAGCAGCAGCAGCGTCACTGCTGCTCCTGCTGCTGATGTGGGGATCCAGGTCCATCCAGCTGGGCTTTGCTGCTAGGCGGGAAAGGGGGTGGGAGTCAGACCTGCCGGCAGCCAGCGGTCAAACACTGGTCAAACACTGGTCAAGCCTGGTCAAGCCTCATCAAACCTGGTCAAACTTCTTCATCAATATGAACATGCTGGCAGTGCCAAGGCGCTAGCGCATATGCATGCTGGGCCTGCAGGCAGCCAGCGGTCAAGGCAGTGATCAAACACCAGCCAAACACTCATCACACACTGATTAAACAATGGCCAACTACATGGCGTCCACACAGCTACGCTGCCAGTGCCAACTTGCATGCTTGCCCTGCGATGCTTCAATTTGCGCCTGTCATGTACTGTACTAAACATCACTCTCCATAATCCTGCAATCATGTTTTACTCACCCCAGTATGTCCAGCAGGGCATCAAATGCAAGTCCCGTTGTGCTGCGCCGCACCACACCAGCAGCATCTACACTGACACCCAGTGTGGCGCCACCAGCTACAGCAGGTGCAGCAGCAGTTGTGCCTGCTGTGGGCGCTGCGAGTATGTCAAACACCTCCCCAACAGTGCTTCTGTCATCCTCTGGCATATCAGCCACCCGCTGCCGCTTCTGCTGCTGCTGCTGCTGCTGCTGCTGCCAGACGTCAGTGCCTGCTGCTTCTAACCCTGCTGTTGCTGCTGATGACGGCTTGCCTAGCAACCCTTCTGCTTCCCCTGATGCTGCTGCTGCTGCTACTGCAAACAGTGGCACTGGCTCCACCTTCCTTCCAGCTGCACTGGCTGGGGTGATAGTATGATGTGCAGCAGCTGCCTCCTCACCATGCTGCAGGGCATGCTCCTTCCTTGGCCAGCCCCGGCCCCTGCTGCTGCTGCTGCCGCGCGGCCTCCCAGGACCCCTGCTGCTGCTGTTTACGCCCCTGCTGCTGATGCTGCCGCCAAGAGCACGAGCTGCACTCCCTGCTGGCAACCCTGCTGCTGCTGCTGGATGCTGCTGATCGGCATCTGCTGGTGTGCTCAAGTCCAACACAGGCCTGCGCAGCAAGGCAGCTGCCGGCGGCTGCACTGCACTACCAGCAGCAGCAGCAATGCGGGAGCCAGGGCTCCCCACAAGACTGAACCCTGTGGCTGCAGCAGGTACTGCTGCTGCTGCTGCTGTTGGGGCAATGGCAGCAGATGCATCTGCAACAGGCATTGAGCCTGTAGTGAGGGTCCTGCGCACTGCTGGTGCCTTGACTGCTGTGTGCTGCTGCCGGTGCTGCTGCTTGGCTTGCTGCACTGCCAGCAGCAGCAGGCTGAACCGGGAGGAGCTGTCAGGTGGCCGCTGCACATGCTCTTCTCCTGCTGCTGCTGCCGCGGCTGCAGGCTGCAGCATGGTGGGTTTGCTGCTTGCTTGGTCTGCAGGCTGCAAGAGGGCATGTGGAGCTGCACTGCAGCTGCCTGCTGCTGCTGCTGCTGCCGCTGCCGCTGCCAGTGAACCTTCCGAATGCTGCATTTGCTGCAGCAAGCCAGGGCTGGCTGATTGGGAGGAAGTGGCAGAGGCAGATGCTGATGTGGCTGCTGTGTGTGGCGAAATGCTGCCGCCAGCACCTGCTGCTGCTGCTGGTGGTGGTCCTGCAGGCTGGGTGGCTACCACTGCAGGAGACCGGTAGGTTTTAGCGAGCAGCGACCCCAAAACCCCAGGTTTGAATGTCGGCAGGGGAGCCACAGCAGCCAGCCAGGGGCGTTGTGCTGCACCATGCTGCTTCTGCTGCTGCTGCTGTTGGTGATGGAAGAGGGCAGCAACCTGTTGTGCTGTTTGCTGCTGCTGCGGCAGCTGCACACGCAAGCTGACAGACGCAATACCTGCAGGGTTGTTGACGTGGTGAATGTGTGCTGCTGCTGCAGCTGCTGCAGCAGGTGCTGAGGCTGGAATGGCCAGTGATGTCAGCTGCCACTGCAGGGTGCTGCTGTTGCTGCTGCTGCTGCTGTGCTGGCGCAGTGCAGCAGCACGAGCAGCAGCAGGCCCCCAGCAGCGGCTGTTGCGGATGCCGTGAGGGTGGCTGCTGTAGCTGCTGCTGCTGCCACCTGCTGCTGCTGCTGCTGGCCCAGTTGCAGGATTTGATGCTGCTGCGGTTGCTGTGCCTGTTCCTGCAAAGCCGACATGGCGTAGTGAAGCAGGCAGCGCAGCACGCTGCTGCTGCTGCTGCTTGAGCCGCCGATCATACTCCCTGTCGGTGTCAGAGGTACTGCCCCAAGTCTTAGTGCGGCGCACTTGCAGGACAGGCGTTCCTGCAAGGCCCTGCTGCTGTCCTTGCTGCTCCTGCTGCTGCTGCTGTTGTAGCAGCAGTTCCTGCAAGCTGGATGCAGCAGCTGCAGGTGGTAGACTGTTGGGCGCTGCAGCTGCAAGCGCTGGGGCAGACAGGCAGCTGGCTAATCTAGCAGCAGCGCTTGCTGATGTGGTGCTGTTGGGTGTGGGGTTGACTGCGCAACTCTCTGCACCAGCACCAGCAGCCCATGCACAGCCTCCTGCGCACCAGAGCAGCAGCACGTATTCCAACAAGAGGTATTGCAAGTTGCAGGTGTTCAAAAGCCTTATGTGCGGATATGACGAATTCTGCCAAAGCCAACACTTACAAAACACGGCATGGAAGATTTGGGCACTCAACTGCCCAAACAGACACCTGCTGCTGCTGGCGAGTTCAGGCTTCGCGTGCGACTTGCATGCTTGCTTCGCGGGCAGTCAAAAAGTGTCAGGTTGACCACTAGCTGTCACATGCGCGTCTGCTTGCAACGAACAGCCCACGGTGTACGCTGTAAGGTCCTGTCAGCACCGCGGGGCAGCTGCATGCAACGCACGCACCTGCTTGCATGACTGCTTGATATGAAGGATTTCGGAATTCTAGGATTACGCGAATCAAGCTTCTAACGGAGGCGGGGCGTCGAACAGAGTTGCGAGGGGGCCAGAAGCGTCCTCGACATTGCATCAAGATGCTGCATTGCGGCCGACGTACGTGTGCAAACGTCTTGTAAACACGAGCATGTGCCAAATCAGGCGCTGTTTGTGCCCTGATGCATGTGAAAAAAGCACCTGCCCTTTGGACGTCCAAGGTAAGGTTCAGGCTTCAAGATTTGCAGATTTCTGTCAGAGAAAATCGCGTGTTGTGGCAGCGCTGGCTAGCCAACCAGTACGAGATACAGCATGATGTATTCAAATCCAGCCTATAAAACTTTTTTTGGGGCTTCGCATCCCCTTGGGTGGACCAGATTACCAGAGCAAACCTGTGCTTGCACCCCTAAGCGGCCTTCATGGCCTAAATGCATGCAGGATGCCATGCAGATGCCTCCATCATTTCCCAGTCAGCAGCTGAACCCAGGTCACACCTTTTGCTGCACTCAACAATGCAAGTTACAACTGTTTGTGCTGTGCCACGACCTGTGCGGGTCTACAAGCACAACTTGGTTGAACCAAGGGCCAGTTGCCGCTTGCAAGCTGGCCTGCTGCTGTGGTCGTGTTGGAAGGACACAACCATTTGAATACGCACTTTCGTCACAAAACTCACACCACCGCACATTCATCCATCAGCACTGCAACACACCCAGTCAGTTCAGAATTTCATCCATTTCTTAGTGGCCTCCCTGCCAGCCACAGCTTGGTGCTGCTGCCTGTGCTGCATAGCAGAAAGCCTGTGGTTTGACCCACCCAACACAGCCCTTGAAATCAAAACTTCATCCACTTCTTTGTAGCCTCCCTACCAGCCACAGCTTTGTGCAGCTGCCTGTGCTGCGCTGCTGCCGCATCCACCTCCCGCTGCGCTGCTGCCAGTTTCGCCTCAATCTGCGGGGCCAGGCCTTTGTTGCCCTTGTTGCGCTGCAGCATGGCAGTGAGCTGCGCAACGCGCGCCTGGCAGCACAGCAATGAACAGCGCAGGGAACGGCATTAATGTCTGGGCAGTGCAGTTGTTACAAGTGCCACCAGCAGGCAGCAAGGCTGCCAGTTTCGCCTCAATCTGCGGGGCCAGGCCTTTGTTGCCCTTGTTGCGCTGCAGCATCGCACTGAGCTGTGCAACGCGCGCCTGGCAGCACAGCAATGAACAGCGCAGGGAACGGCATTAATGTCTGGGCAGTGCAGTTGTTACAAGTGCCACCAGCAGGCCGCAAGGCTGCTAGCTTTGCCTGGATCTGTGGGGCCAGGCCTTGTTGGCCTTGTTGCGCTGCAGCATGGCAGTGAGCTGCGCAACGCGCGCCTGGTGGTGCAGAACAGTACAGCGGTGCAGAACAGTACAGCGGTGCAGAACAGTACAGCGGTGCAGAACAGTACAGCGGTGCAGAACAGTACAGCGGTGCAGACAGGGGTGTAAGCGTATGAGCAGGACGAGCCTTGCAGGAAGCATGGCTGCCGGGTGCGCGAGCAGCGTAGGTGATGCATGTAAAGCATGTGATTGACAGTCTTCCAGCAGGCGGCATAGCAGCCAGCTTCGCCTCGATCTGCGGGGCCAGGCGCTTGTTGGACTTGTTGCATTGCAGCATGGCGGTGAGCTGGGCAACGCGCGCCTGCACAATCGAGGATGACGGCACAGCAATAAACAGGATGACAGCGCCGTGAGCGCCTGGTCAAAAGCATCCAGCATCAAGCAGTACGGCGGCCAGCTGCACAACACGCGCCTGGCAGCACAGCAATGAACAGCGCAGGGAACGGCATGAGTGTCTGGGCAGTGTAGGTGTTGCAAGCACCACCAGCAGGCAGCACAGCAGCTAGATTTGCCTCAATCTGCGGGGCCAGGCCGTTGTTGGACTTGTTGCGCTGCAGCATGGCAGTGAGCTGGGCAACGCGCGCCTGGCAGCACAGCAACAGATGGTGCAGAAAGCGGTGCAATGTTAGATGCAGCAGGGCTGCTGCCTGAGGCACTTCTGCCTCTGCCAAACTTCTCCAGCCACGACACACCGCATTAGGCCAACATTGTGTGCATTTAGCAGCCATACAGGACAGCATACATAGCCGCATAGGCACCACGCAAGCTCCATATCAGTTCATTAAAGCCGCTGGCACCTCGAGCACTGTGCTCACCTTCTTTTCTGCCAAGTTGTCGCCACTGCCCACGAGCCCCTGCCGATCCGGCTGCTGCTGCTGCTGCTGCTTCTGCTTCTGCTGCCGCTGCCGGTTGCCTGCCTGGCCGCTGCTTCCAGCTGCAGCAGACACCGACGCAAGCGCCGCTGCGCCTGCTGTCTGCTGCTTGCTGCTGCTGCGGCCACCATACACCCCTGCATCCCTCAGCTTATCTGCTGCTTCACTGCCCGATCCCAGATTATAGTTTATAAACGCAAACACGCCTTCTGTGCCGGTTGCTGCCTCCATTTTCAACTGCCGGTCCCCTTCTGCCTCCCGCACTGCATGCCGCGCTGCAATTGCTTTGCGGCGGCGGCTGCGCTCGCCTCCCCGGCCCTTTTTCGACTTGGGCTTGTTGCTGGTGCCTGCCGCGTGGTGCTGGTGCTTCTTTGGCACTGCCCCGAGACCTTTCTTGGAGGGCAGTATGTTGATCTCTAGCGGGTTGGCGATGCCTGTGCCTGCAGCAGCAGCAGCAGCAGCAGCAGCAGCAGCAGCAGCAGCAGCAGCAGCAGCAGCAGCAGCAGCAGCAGCAGCAGCCGCAGCAGCAGCGATTGTAACAGAGGTTGGGTCTCAGGTTTAAGTGTTTGCTTCTTGGGCACTGCCCCGAGGCCTTTCTTGGAGGGGAGGATGTTGATCTCTAGCGGGTTGGCGATGGCCGTGCCTGCAGCAGCAGCAGCAGCAGCAGCAGCAGCAGCAGCAGCAGCAGCAGCAGCAGCAGCGGTAGTAACAGGTTGGGACTCAGGTTTAGGTATAATGTTTTGGGGACTGCCCCAAGGCCTTTCTTGGAGGGCAGGATGTTGATTTCTAGCAAATTGGCAATGCTGGTGCCTGCAGCAGCTGCAGCAGCAGCAGCAGCAGCAGCAAGACAGAGGTCCTGCCTAAACCGCTGCAACGTCTTCAACCCATGGCCGCCATGATGCTTGCTTGCAATGCCGCTGTGCTCCCAACCACCCCAGAACCCCCACGTCACCAAATCCTGTTGCTCTCACCTGACCTGCCTAAACCGCCTCCTCTTCTGAAACCCATGGCCGCCATCAGCTTGCTGGCAATGCCGCGGCCGCTGTGCTCCCATGCGGCAAAGCTTGCTGTCTCGGACTGCACACCGGCCTCAGCAGCAAGCCTGCAGCGCGAGGCAGAAGTAGGGGTTGTTACATATATGTAAGCAATTAAGAAAAAGAGCAGCACTCAGGTTTGCACACGTACACACACATTCAACTCACTGAGTGTTAGCACAGCCGGGCGCAAGTGCAGTCACAAGATGGGACCACATCAGCACCTCGAGCATCAGCAGAGGTCAACACACAGCTATATGTACCTTGCAGTCACTAACAGCAACAGCAGCAGCAACAGTACCAACAGCTGTACGCACCTTGCATGCTCCAGCACGCAACCGCCACCCAGCCCCACCCGTGCATAGCCCTGGCCGCCTTCCTCGTCAGCATCATTGTCATCACCATCATCATCACCATCAGTTGCATTTTTGCTTCAGACGAGCAGAGCACATACCCGCAATCACCTGCTGACTGGCTGCCAGGAAGACAATGTAGCAGCAGCAAGCAAGTGTGCTGTACGCACCTTGCATGCTCCATCACGCAACCGCCACCCAGCCCCACCCGTGCATAGCCCTGGCCACCTGCTTCATCACCATCATCATCATTGTCATCTTCACTGGCACTGCCGCTGCCACCCTCCTGCTCAGACCCAGACACAAAACCACTGCTGCTGCTGCTGCCGTCTTCATCAACAGATCCTGCATCCTCTTCAATGCTAATGCTCATGTCTAATTTGCTGCCATTATCATTGAAGCCATTTCCAGCTGCTGCTGCTGCAGCACGTGCATCTATCTCGGCAGCAGTAACAGCAGCAGTGCATGACAGCGCTACAGAGGACAGCGGCAGGATCAGGGACTGACCGCTGTCCACCAGCAGCACTGTACATGCATGACCGCCTTGCCGCTGCTGCTGCTGATGATGATGATGATCCTCTGCGCCTGCAGAATCATGTGCTGCTGCTGCTGCTGCTGCTTGGCTGATGGATGTGATCTCTGCCTGCTGCCACAGCTGCTGCCCTGGCACTAGGGCAAACACTCTACTGCCTACTGTGAGCTGCTGCTGCTGCTGCTGCTGCTGATCTGCTTGTATCCTATGTGCACTGCCACTGCTGCTGCTGCTGCCTTGCAGGACCAGGCCCAGTGGGAGCTGCACTGAGTGGAGCATGAAAGCCCTGCAGCACAACATGCGGCAGCAGCGAAGGGTTATGTCGGTTGCGAAGGTTGATTTCAGTTGCTAGCTTGAGACAGGTCTGCTGCTCTGTGACCTGCCACAGCTCTACAGTCCTGCAACAGCGAAGGACAACACAAGCATTGTCCATGCTCATTTGCCACCATGCACATACAGCTCACAAGCCGTGCCATTTGTGCTCTGATAACCATTGCAGAGAGGTTACACACTGCCGCTGTTGCCAAAGGTAGCACAAACAACATTTGCAATTTCATATCACTGCGCACCTGGTTGGAAAGCGGAACTGCACCTGCACCTGTAGTTGCTGCTGCTGCTGCTGCTCCTGCTGCTGCCAGCCCTCCACAAGGCCATGGTACCACTGCCCGTTCTGGTAGCGGAACCTGCAGTGGTGAGGCGCACAGGCAGACAGGCAGACAGGGCTGCTGCTGCATCAGCAACCAATTGCTTGATAGCATTTGCAGGGCTCAACAATGGCATCAGCTGGAGACTGCTCAGTCTGATTGATAGAAACAAGTACGTACATGCCAACTGCATGGTTGCACTTGCGATAGGAGTAGCATGCGCCAGGTCAGCAGCAGCACCAGCAGCAACAGCAGCAGCAGGCGCCTTACCGACAGATGGCACCTGGCCTAAGCCACTCAGGTGGTTGAACATCTGCTTGTTCACTGGCTGGCTGCGTTGCTTGGTGCTCAGCTAGCTCCTGCAAGCTATCTCGCAGTGCTGGAATCGCCTCTTCCAGCTGCTGCTTTACTGCTAGAAGCTCCTCGTCTGCATGGCCAGCTGCGAGAGCCTCTTCTATCTCCGCGAGTGATTCTATCTGTTCTTGAAGCTGCTGCTGCAGTTCAGCCGCCAACGAGGCATGCTCTGCACTACACATCTTGCACCAGACAGCTGCGTACGTTTGCGTTCGATGTTCCTAGCTCACATGCAGCAATCATCCGGTTCGTATATAGAGGGAGTGCAATTGAATCTTTTTGGTCGCCAGTCCAGGGTGCACTGCGGTGCGGAAGTCCCGCAGGTCCCGCAGCTTGCGGAGCAGCGCCGCACAACCCCGCAAAGGGAGTCTGACACTGCGGACGAGTGCGGAGATGTCGTATGTAACATAGCTCGCTCTGGAGGCTGCGGAACTCAGATATTTGCGCTGCAACACCTTTTTTGACTTTTAGTTTAGTGTTGTGCGTGCCATAATGACGTCTAGGGCAAGCCAAGTTGGCACAAGCCAAACAGATCAGTCCTCCACTCATGAGTCCTCTCAGCAGCAAGATAAGAGCACTGATCTTCGCAAAGCTGAGTTCACTGCTGTCGGAAATTCAAACAACTCCTCTAAGCGCCCTGGTGCCAAGTGTAAGCACTGCAAGCAGGAGTTTGAAGCCAAGGCAGCAACGCTTGAGAACCTGAAGAAGCACCAGCAACTGCTGCCACAGCAGGGTATTGTCTGCACACAGCAGCTGTGCTTGCAGCAGCAGCAGCAGGGTTGATAGCAGCTGTTTCTGCAGCAATAGCATTTGCTGCAGCAACAGGTTGCTGTGTATTCATTCTTTGGCACTTAGGGTCCTTCAGCAGCTGCAGCAGTTGGCATGACTGCTGCAGCAGGACCCATACAGCAGCAGTGATCAGGTAGCACAGGTGCAGTGGTGTGGCCGTTGATGTCCAGATGGTAGTTATGTAATTGTATAACACGTACATACATAACTGTGGTGCATACTTAGAGGTTAAAGGCTCAGAAACCCTTCCGCAAGTGCCGCAGGGCTCCGCAAACCCCGCAAAAAGGGCCCCGCAGCCCGCATAGGGCAAATCGGCTCCGCAGTGCACCCTG